>BGZK01002885.1:0-38666 GCA_005406025.1 Eumeta japonica | reverse complement strand
TATTGCTAGCGAAGTATAAAATGTATTTTTATCCTCTCGATCTTTCAAGTCAGATTAGGTTAAATGAAGACGTAACACCCTGATATATAAGACGTTTGTGATGTTTGACAATGTCTTTTCAATGTTATTTATATCGCAGGTATGTTCAAAGTTAATGGCCAAAGAGTTTTCTGAAATTACTGATCATGTTTAGAAGAGAAATATGTGAAAGCAATTTGTAGTAAGCTTTTGGCAATACAAAGAATTACGTTGTTATAGTTTTTTTAGGGTTCCGTACTTGAAGGCAAATAAATAACACTTTTAGTATCGCTCTGTCCATCTTTCCATAGGTCTATATGTTATAGCTTTATACGAAATTTTATAGACAAGTGTATTATATGAATTACCATATCGCTATAGAAAAAGAAAAACAAAAAGCTGGGACTGATAAATTAAATTAAATGACGATTTTTTTTGCACGTGCAATTGTGTGGAGTGCCGTTGAATAGACATTTAAAAATTCATTAAAAGGTTTTAAGCAATATTTTCTTCTCAGACGTGTATTGCTATTTATTAGCTTCTAACCTCGTTAACTTTGTGACCACAACAGTAACGGCAATTTTGAATAAATTCAATAAAATTCATACAAAACAAGAACTATTTGCCACTAATTTGTATGTCCACAATTTTCACTTTTTAATGGGAACAAATCTAATCGCCGGCTCATATAGCATATAGATTTTGATACAAGTACCCCGACCTTCAATCTTACATTTATGCCTGAATTTTTCAAAGTGATGCCATAGTCGTTTGTGTTGCAATATTGTAAACTTCAACTTCAATAGACAACCTGATAATTGGTTACAAGAACTTTCACGGCATAGAGGCCTGAAAGGCCGAACGTCTAGTATAAAACTGTTGACGGTCCGAGTATAGACACCGGTGTACGTTAGTTCCATCTCTGAATTCACTGTACATTCATTGAACATTGAATCGGACCGCTATCGTGCGGCTTCATCAAGAGAGCGTCGGGGAGGCAGTTCCGTACGCCGGGGGGTGGCCGGGGGTGAATCGCGCGGGGGCGGCGGCGGCGGGGGCGGAGCGGGCACAAGGTTACGCGTACTACGCCGCACCCGCGCCCGTGCCAGCACGTGTAACGCTCCGGGCTCCTAGGCGCCCTTTCACGACATTTTGCCTACTTATTAACCGATTTACGTATTTAATGTTGTTTACTATCGTATTATTACTCCCGAGCGTAATGGTCATTAATATTGTATTCTTTCTTTTCCTTACAATAACCGGATTGTAGATTTTATATGACAAATGTTTGTATTTATTGCATTTATATTGTTACTACTGATGTTTTATTATAGTTGTAAATTTAACTCTATTTATGATCTCAGCGATAACGACATACATGTTATCGTCTTTCGATAACATTTTTCTGTGGCTCTAGTTATAATGTAGATCTATTATTTTCTCTCTAAATGTATACAATAAAATACTGCCACTCGACTCGGGTTCATCGATTATTTCCTTTGAGTAACAAATTCATTTTATCGTGTTCATTTTTTAATCATATCCATGAGTTTAGAAAGTTTCTAAATGTATCTAAAAATGAATGAATGATTTATATCTATCTACCCAGAACAAACGCGGTGGGGTCGGCGACTCGCGCGCGCCACTCGCTACCTTCAAAATGCTTCATATAAAAATAGAAAATGGAACGTAAATATAACTAGAAAATCGACTAAACGGAGTAAAAAAGTCTAAATTTACTTAAGAAACATAATATAATAAGTTTAATGTTATGCAATTGACTGAACTAAGTACAAGTCGTAAATCTTATTTATAATTACACTACTTTTTAAGTTCGTTTTTTGTTCGAGTGTATTTTTAGCGCTCTCTTTCAAGTTAAACAGAAATGTACAGATAACTTACACTTTTAGTCACGGTGGTGTTCGTCCGACATCGCAGAAATTTTTTCTCAAGAAAATGAAAAATCGAAATTGCATTATTATAGTTGATGATTTAGACTTTAGATGTTAAATGAGAGAGGTTATAATGAAAGAGTAGTGATTTTAAAAAAATGGATTTAGAGATATTGGAATCGAAAATTAAAAAAAGGAAAGCACTAAGAACATAACAATATGAATATTTTGAAAAGAAATAAATTTATGATGTTTTTAAATTATTTTCAAAAAAACACGTGGATTGACTAACTCTTGTATAAATAGCTTTGTTAAAAAGTCACTAATATCTAATGGAGTACACTCCGTTGGGCATAAACTGATCTTATGGCTTGTAAAATCATATCCTATTTAACATAAAACCGTGATGAATTTTATCCATTTATTTATTTGTATGTATACTAAATCCAAATGTTTGTCCGTCGAAGCGTTCGCGCACTGCCAACGCGCACTTGTTACGGTCGTATATCGACTTTAGAAAATCTTTTTAATTGCACGCCGTTGAGTAATTTCCACGACGTGCACGATGTGCGCCGGTGCCGGAGTGCGCTAACAGCGCTAAATTCGTAAAGTTATGCAAACTTTCACCGCTTGTTGAATAACAATTATACAGCGCGCGCGCACGGTAACATCGTGGAGAGAGGTTGGCGCAGGCGCAGATTTGCTTCGAGCAATGTTTATGTTACTGTACTTTGATTAACACAGAAATGGGATTTTTTGCTAGTACATATTCACGTTTTTGTTCTGTACATAAGTCCTACATTGTATTAAGAATAGCTATGCAGAAAAGCGCGTAGGTATTCTTAATAGAACGTAGATTCTATTTTAAGGTATATTTCGAAGAATAAACCTCCTCCAGCTCGATGACGTGATTGGCTGTATGAAAACTTCGACATTAACCCATCACGATTTTCGTCGCGAGAGGGTGGGTGCTTATAGTTTTTCTGTTCTTCAAAGAGTACTCCGGGACTCGCTGCGCAAAGGCGTCGGCCTGCTGGAGGGAGCTCATGCACTCCGACATGGTCCCCATTTATGATATAATTAATCAGTTGTATGTAGCTCGTTCGTCTTCTGAGTTTTGTCAATGACACTCTATGATGCATACCATCGTATGGCATTTCATTTATCGAATAGACTCCACGGAAACCTTTAAGCGTCAAGCTTTGAGGAAGCTGACTATTTTAATGATGATTTTCACAAAAGCTATGATTAAAAAACTTTCCAATGACACTTTTCAAATTTCTGCAGTCAGATACAATCACTTTTAAATGAAAATACAAAATCGAAACAAATAAATAATTGCTTATTAATTTTCAGTGCAAATAATAATCAGATTTGTACTGTAGTTACAATTTTATACTAAGATTAAAATATGTACACGCACTATCAAAAAAATTTGAACATAATTGAGGTAAGCAGAGAATTCATTCTGAAACGCTTCATTTTGATGCGCTGTTAGACGTTAAAATAATGTTAATTTTTATGCAAGAAAAGTTATATTTAAAACATTTATCTTGTCGTTTATTTATTGTCCCTTCATTATCAAATCATTGAAGCTGAAAATCGTCTGTGGTCAAAGATCTGAATCTGTCAAATTTTTGTACTCAAATTCAGTCAAATGTAGGTCTAAATTTTACATTATTACTAATAAATTTATTTTAAAATAACTATATATTACTTATGTTGGCACTGTGCAGCCTATATTGATGGCAAATTAGTAGTTTTAGATGCTTTTCTCTTTTTATATTTGAACCAAAATGTTTCTAAGTCCAGCCAGTTCCAGTTCTTCTATGAAAGAAAAACACTATAAAGATGAAAATCTAAATACTACATAACTATGGGACTACACTTTTTCTGCGGACGGCTAGCGCAGGTCGACGACCGGCGTCCGCGAAAGTACTTTCATTCGTCGAGCTGGCGCGCGCACGCCATGCACTGCGATTAGCGCTGACCGACGTTTACGTTTGCGGGTTCTGTTTATACGATTCGAGACGACATCGAATGTTCACGAGTAAAATACGCAAAAAAATAACGCGTCAACTACTAAACACAAGAATTGATCCTAAACAGGTCGCTCTATAACCGTATATCATTTCTCTAGAATCGACAACTGTGGGAAATCCCTTTGCTTACCAAATAACTTTATGTCACTGACACCAAAGAACGGTTTCAACAAAGAAGTTTCCATTGACTTTTATTCATTAAAAGATATCTGTGGGATTCAAATTATTCGTAAAAGCCTTCACAGCTAAATATAATTATGCAAGTAAGTTAACAGCTGCCGAGTCATCGAAGAAATTCGACAATGTTCTTTGAATACTTAATTATTCAATTTAATTTACGATGCTGGACTATTATTCGGTTTGGATTTTGTTTACAGAACAGTTCTTATATTTGTTTACAAGAAGCAAAGTTAACCTTGATTATAGGTCCTTTTAATGAATATCAATTTCTAAACCAATTATGCAACCATATCGTCAGTCACGATTCGCCCAAAGATAAAACTTAACGTACTAATTACATGGATTTTTCAAGAGCTGAACGAAATTCAGAAATTTGATAACGTATATTTTAAATCTCGAACCTTATCCTCGTTACATTAACAAGAAATACACGCGTATTCTTTACATTGCGAAACAGGATAAAGAAATAAGTAGTTTTATTTACTCACCAAGAAGAATTAACACCGAATCAAGACCGTCTATAGTGCCACATGTCCAAAGTAATAAACTAGCGAAGGATTTTTTCATAAACTCTTCGATTGGCAAAGTAATTCATTTGATTGTTCAAAATTTTCGATCTGATCAAAATTTGTTAACTTTTAGAGTTTTCTTTTTTGATATTTACGTTGATTCAATTTAGTACATAAAGTTTTAAACTGGTTGTGTGGAATTTGCCTTAAGAATTACGGTACAGATCAATTCTGAAAATCCAAGATCCATCGTTTCGTCTCGTGACGCGTAAAGAGCTTTTAAAGAAGTTGAAACGCGAGTTCGCGTTCAAGCGCGGCGGCAGATGGCCGATAGCCACTCGGGCGGTTCTCGATCTACGACGCACCGGCTACTTGTGATTCTTCTAGGGAATGCGAGCGCCTGGCCGTCTGCGCCTGCGCACCACCTGGAATCTTAATGGTCACGGAACCCCAAATCGTGTCAACATAATAATTTTCATATTTTGTGGCCGGTTGTTTCATAGCTGTATTTAGGAATACTTTTAAATGTTCATCTTTAATTGTGCAGTTGTTCTAAATCAAATTGTGATTTCATTCTTATAGTTAAAAATAACTGTGAAATCGATGTTAAAAGTGGTTAACATATATTTACTGACCCGCTGTCGCTTTTTATATCAATATTAATTAATACTTTTGTGTAACTCACTACATTTTCTAGGAAGAAAGGAACCTGAGAAATTATTTGGTATCGATTCCAGTAGTGTTCAGCTGGTGGATGCGACAAGGATTTGGCGTCTTTACCAGTGTTATTTTTGAATAGGTAACTATATGTAGCCAAAAACTACATACAACACGATAAACGAAAACGTGAAAAATCAGCTTCATTTCGTTGTATACTATCACTTTTACTGCACAGGATACGATTCACCTAATATCATGATTACTGGTTTTACACCATTTCAACACTCGCACTTTTTACCATCCAAGAAACAATATTAATACAGGTATGAATATGTAATGGGCAGAATTGGGCCTAACGTAGAATAGAACAATAATACATAAATATCATTATTTTCTGCGACATGGCACAATTTCCGCGGCGGCGGCAGTATCCCTAGCGTCACACAAACAAACAAACCAAACAAACAAAACAAAACAAACAATAAATATCACCGTATATTGTAAAGCTACGGTTCCAGGAGACTCGAGGTCGACGTCGCGCTGCGGTGAAAGTGCACCTATTACAGCTAACGCAGTCACGTTCGCGAGCATTTGGTCAGCGCGCGCGCCGCCGGCGGCTTTGTTGCAGTTTGCGTCACCGCCTGCATAATAACTGTTTTCATAGGCTGTTGTTGTAAGCGTTACCATAATAAAGTATAACAGGACGTAACGTTAAAACAATGTTTCGACTACTTTCATGTAGTTATGAAATATTTTGAGAAGAAATTCAAAATTAATTCGTAGTCGAATTCCAAACAGTCACTCGTCCACCGACGAACTCGTCAGTTATTTGCAGAGTTCTGGTAACAGGCCGGCAACGCGTCAGCAACTTCCTAAAGTTGCGACTGTTCATGGTTGGCGGTAATCGACTACTCTTTATGGTGGCTCGCACCCTTATAATCCTACAAGAAGCAAATAACGAATTGTGAACATTATGTTCTTAAAAATTGGTTGCCTGTAAAGTCGGTATACGGGCGAAAGTTTTACGTGACAACGACTTTGAATGGTAAAATCATTTTAATGTGAATATTCATTCGTATAGTAGGAAGAAGGATGAAATAATAGTAACAATTTAAAACATTTATTTATACAAAGAATTATATTTAAAACATTAATTTATACAAAGAATCTCGCACTGAATTTCATATTAACAAAATTTTATTTTACCTTTACATACATACGTATTTATATACAAATATACATACAATAACTTGCAATACATTTGCAAGCTATGCACTAATTCTCTAGTGCAGCGCGCGGCAGACCGATCATAGTTGAGTGGGAGAGAGACGCAAGGCATTCGGCGGGCCTCTCTCGTTCGGTGACTCATCGTAACGTTACCGAGCGTTACACTTTTTCATAAGTGACTCCCAGCCGCAACCTAATTTAAGACGTTGTCACGTCAAAATACAAGTATAGAGAACTAAAAAAAAACGAAAAGTTGAGTATAATTCTTATTTTTGTTCAATTACAAAACGAATAGATGAGGACTAATATATTCCATGACACCAACATTACTAATATATTGAAAACCATAGCGTAAAGTTATTAAAAAAAAGATATATTTAAAATATATTTACTATAATATGATTTATTAGCCCAAATCTAAATCCGTCCATTTTAATCGGCGTCTTGCGTTTCAGCGAGATTTGGACAAAGTGAGAAACCTTACGAGTAGTTAAGTCGCGCGGTAGCCACGTGGGGCCGCCGGCGCCGCCGGGAGCGCCATCTCGGAGACCACGCCCGCGGCGGCGTGGCCGGTCCAAAATTAATAGGCTAAAGCCAATTGTTATGTACAGTCACATAATTTCGTATTAACAAACGGAAAACTCGAATATACTTCACGACGTTACACTTCGTTCGAGGATACGTATATACGACCTTAACTATAGTAGTCAAAAATATATATGAATAGACGGTTCCTCCTCTGTCAGTGAGATGAATAATTCTTCATCTTGCTGTCAAAAAGCGAATCAGAAATCTGTGTATAACGCGGTATACATAGACGCCTCGATTATGCAAGCACGCGCACTCGCATAGTCCATATGATGTCCTAGTGCAATGCACGCATCTCCTCTGAGAACAGCGCAGTTAGTACGTATAAGCATATATTTAGCCTCCGCGCTTGCCAAATGCGGGCGGAAAATGTGAAACGTCGTTGGAATTCGGTTGGACTTCATTGCACCATTAAATCGCGTTATTATTGTGAGAAATTGATATTGTACTTTTTAGTTATTTAATTATTAGAAAGGCACTTTGTTTCCTTTTTGTTTTGCTACGTGAAATACTAAAGTCACGATGCGTATTGCCCGCTAACCTTCCTTTCGGCTTCGCCGTAGGACAGCTAGTACGATCGCCGATAATAAAATAGGGCTTCGGGCGAGCTAAAGTCGAGCCGGAGCGCGCGAGCCCGCCGCGCCGTCGGCGGTCGACGGCCGAGTTAATTCGGGTCTATCCCCGACAACTTAGACGGATTCGGCGGCGGATGCCGAATTTGTCGGGAAGAATTGGCGAACTCTGCGCGTCTGCGCGCTGTATCTGTAGAAAATAGAACGTTATCATTATTCTTTGTTATTCCAATTGAACGTATTTTGTCGAGGATTATTCATTTGCTTTTAAGGATATATATTTATTTAAAACAACTATCTCATTGCTCAAATTACGCATACGTACCGTCGAGCTTGAAAATGATGAATGATGTCGTGGAACGTAGTTATTTTAACTTAACGAGAGATCGTGTTTCAGTTAACTGACCCTTTTAAAATAGAGCTTATTTCATTCCTGTATGAATAACATTGTTTTATTTTGTTATATCACTTGATTTTAATATATATTTTTATCGGTATTATAATATTTATTCGCCAGGAAAGCGAGACAAAGCAACTATATATTCCTTCAGAGATACGCCACCGCGTAGAGCGGTCCGCCCCAGTTAGATAAGCGCGCTTTGAAAAGTATCTTCGTTCACGCACGCGGCGTCTTCATAACACAGCGACTTCGTCTTATTTTGCATATGTTTTGGAGAGTGTTTCGTTCGTAACCGTCTATTATTAACAGCCGGTCATGCAACAGTTATTGGGCAAATGTAACGTGACTTCGAGCTTAGGTTTAACCGGAGCGGACGTCTGCATCCTGACAGAGAGCGCCGCACCGCTTCAACAAGTGTTCGTCGTCAAAACTAAAATCGATCGGGGCAACAAAGTCGCGCGCGGCGAGCGGCCTTAAGCCGGGCGGAGTCGGGCGGCACGTGCGGCGGCGCGGGCGGGCGGGCTATTGCGGGAAGTGGGTCACGAGTGGCGCGCGCCAAACTTAGCGCGTAACGCCACGCACAAAAGAGTAAAACCGAGCGGCCGGCGCCGCGCCATATCAGCCCGGCTTAACGCCGGCTCCCGGTGCCCGGCGCTCGGCATGCACGATCGTTTTCAACATTTGCATAGCGCCACTGGTACCGTTTTCCCTGATCAGTTCACGATTACCATTTAAAGTCTTCTGAAGCGAGTGCAGCGTCAGCGTCGCGTGACGCGCGTTCGGTCACGTCGCGATTTCGCAGCCGGCC
Source organism: Eumeta japonica (assembly GCA_005406025.1). NCBI lineage: Eukaryota > Metazoa > Arthropoda > Insecta > Lepidoptera > Psychidae > Eumeta > Eumeta japonica. The sequence continues at coordinate 29,770 of BGZK01002885.1, read as the reverse complement.
TCGCGTCAGGCGGGCGGCGGCGGGCGGGCGGCATTGGGCGCGGAGCAGGAAGCGCACCGGTTAGCCTTCTGCGCAGGCGCGACTCGCTCGCGGTCGACGCACACTTCACTCTAAAGTTCCACTACTTGCGTCGGAAACAAAATTTTGAACAATATTTTGAAATGTACCATTACCTACCTGTAATTACTCTTTGTCATTATAACGTAATTCTGTCGTTATTGTGTGATCCTCCTGCTGTTAAAAGTAAATAAAATGTAGTACTCCTAGCTTTCCGTCCGCGCGGATTGAGATGTGTCCAATAACGATCCCGCTACTGTTCCCGATTTTGATCCCAAACGCGTTTCCGGTTCTAATCTCCGTCCCACACTTGGTTTTGAGTTATTATCCATAATAATATCATAATACGAAAATAACTTTGTCTGTTACATTTTCGTAGCTATATTATTGAACCGATATTTATAAAATTTGGTATAAATATAATTTCAACCTTGAGAAAGAGCTTAAGCTACCGTTTGTCTACCTCTCTTTTTTATAATTCAACTATGTCATCAATTTCAAATTCTCCATTGCATAAAATGGGTCACAGTTTCACTGTATATTTTCTTATAACTCGAGATGGCTCAAACAATTTTAATGGTATGCTGTTTGTTTGGCCTCTATCTGTCTGTTTGCTTCATAATTCGACAATCGTTTAATTGACTTTAATGAACTTTGATGCTCTGATAGAGTTTGTATCACATAGAATATCAGCTTTATCTTATACCAATAATTTTTTTTAATTTTGCAGCAAAATTTAATTTAGTCATCATTTTTGTCGCCTATGTTCATTTTCTCGTTTTGTATGAAGGGATGAGGAGAGGGCGAAGCAGGAAAATAGAATGTGTGAGAAGAGGCAAATGGAAAAATATAAGAGATTATGGAGCAAGGATATTTCGATTCCGATGTTAACACCATTCCCGATTGGAATACAGCATAAGGATCAAAATCAAAATTTTAATATGACGAGAATGTATTGAGATCATTTATAAGAGCGAGATTTTGATAGATCTAGATCTCAAATAAGATTTGTCATTCGCACGAGCAAAACCGCGGGCAAAGTTAATTCATCGTATTTTGTCTTCTAAAGACATACAATTTTCTCTTATTTCTTTGTTCAATGTTGAAATTTAATTATTAAAATCACACTTTAAATGTGAATATAAATTTTGCTATTGATCAAATTTTTTGTTTAATGCTATTTTTAAAATATACCATATATTATACGCCGTGTGTGCCGAGGGAAGATGGGATGTAAATGAACGATATCATTATATTCGTTTTTTTGTTTTAAGAAGGCTTATATTAGTATCTTCGACGGGTCTAATGCATCTTTGGTGGTGATGTATTCACATGCATTATTATTATTATTATTGGTAAACGCATTGCTCCGCTTCTAATTGCAGGCAGCATTGAGACTGACTTAAGCCGAGCTCGGTGCACAGCGGCGCGGGCGCATTTCCCGCCGCCGCCTGCCGGTGCATCGCCCGGTTGCGTAACCCGCCGCTATTTATACCCAGCTGACTAACGCTGCATCCGCGCGCACCGCCTAGGAAGTCGGCATTTTGTCTAGCCGTATAATTTATTTGGTGGGCATTTTGAGAAAATTGAAAGTATAAATTTCGGCTGGTCACTTATATCCGAATTCATTACGTACTAACCGGTTGCTTGTTTACATCAGTCACAATAATTACAACCAAAATATTTAAATGTTTCTTTTAGAATTTATATTTAAGCTCAAAACCTTCCTGAAAATATTATTGAAATTATTTACGTACTTGGTATATTGAATATTGTAATAACTATGTAGTTATGTACAAACATCAACACGCATATGATCAAAGTATCTAATTTTAAAACATAGTACATTCTTGTGTTAATTGTTTTAACTGAAATCGCGGTTTTTAGTTGAATTCAAAGAATACATACTAAGTTATAATACCGATGAATGCTGCAAACTTATTTTCACCGACACAAAAATCTGTAAAACGATAACCTTTTGATGATTTAGGGTCAAAAATCCCGAAAATATACATTTTAGAGCTTAAATAAAGTTATTTCAAATGTTGTGACCCGATTTTTAATTAATCGATTCGTTTTGATATTATGTTTGGAAGAAACACAAAATTTTCTCCGACAATGTCAGTTACATTTACTAATTTTGATGAACTTTGAACTTTCGACAATGTCTATTAAAGACTAAAGCTCATTAGGTTTTGGTAATCATCTAATGAATATTTTAATGCTATATTTATACATTTCCAAAATGATGTCTTAAAATTTGGTCAGTAGAATAGAGATCAAATTTAGGAAAATGTAACTTTTGAATGTGGGGAACCCAAACCCAATCAATCAAAGTTATTTTAAAATATAATGCATTAAAAAATTTTACTACGAATTCGCAACCAAAATAACCGATTTTGATGGCACTTGCGGCGTTCAACACGGTTCTTTACGGAATACAAGTGATCAGCTTTTCGAATTAGTCCATTGCTTGCATATGAAAAGTATCCTTATGACAATTCTGTAAAATATATATCTTATATAAGTATTCCAAACTTTATCAGTATTTAGAGTTTTATTTTCGGAATTAAAGTGGGTTGACGTCGGTGGGCGGCATCATATCACTATATGTCTTTTGCAAGACTTTCTATAGGACCCAGAAATTAAAAAAAAACAGTGTCAGTGTCAGCGTCAGTGTCCCGTACGAGTTCCGTCTGGGTACGGAGGGACACTCACGCTGACGAACGGAGTTAATAAACCGGAGACTTGTTCATTTTTAAATTAACTTATTCTATTATTTTGTTATGGTCTGTACTAATTCGATCACGACTGACGTATATGTTCGTTCCCGATCGATACGCGAAAACTCTAACCATGAATGCATAAATTTTTTATGACGTATTCCAAACACTAATCCAGGGATAAGAGCGTAGAGTTGACGTCAGTGCACTGTACTAGCGTTCGGTACTGCTCGGTACTGTAAATAGCACTGGTGCGTAACAGGTCCTTCGTCCCGAACGAATTTGGGCGCGCACGCATCGCCCGAAACGTTTCCACGAGGTTCGGCGGGGGCGGGCGACGGCGGCGCCCGCGGCCGCGCGCGCGTGGACGACGACCCCTGGTTGCACACGGCGCATATTAGGGACTCGATCACGACCGATCGCGTATACGAAAGTGGCGGCACGTTAACGCTACAATGGACAGGGAAGAAAAAGCGGCCCGAGACCACGAGTGTCGTATCGAATGAGCATTTTAAACTACTGCAATGTTACATGCTCTATCCCGTTCATGCGGCAACCCTACGGAGTAACCGGCAAAACCTAAATAAAGCCGTGCCTTCTCTAATGATATCAGGAAGAGCACTTCGTTGGAGACACAATTGCAGGTGTTACGCGTTTGTAATGATATTTCTGTGCATTTTAAAGCGTCGAAGATGCAACACATACGCACTGGTCTAGTAAGTTAATTGAACATATGCCACTGTCGCTATATCCCCTAACACACGGCCGTTTAAGTTGTACAACTAATTTAACCGAGGTCGGAAACACACTTGTATAATTCGTCAAAACGCCGTTTTCTATTTTATTGAAATATCATTAATTGTTTTATAAGTTTACGGCGTTGTTCTTACTATGGGGTAACCAGAGACGGCACACTGCGCACGGCACGTTTCGCGGATTACTGAATCCGATATAACGGCCTGTAAACCAATCGCTTTATTGTTTCGGTACAGATTTCAACGCACGCATAGCATGAGTAGCTTTAACTACACTCGAAGTGTGAATTTTCTTACGATGTTTCCCTTGGAAGTTAACGAGAAGAATCACAAGATCAATAGTTTTGTAAAAATTCAGGGGTACATCTACTCTAAGTCGAATACGTGATCTTTCTTAAAAGGGATTGTCATGTTGCAGTCACATGAACTTAACACTACATTAGTTTTCGTAGAAAATATTGTGATATCACTAAGACAATATCTTCCGCAGCTTTGAACACACTATGCTATAAATATCTTTTGAGTGTTATAACTGAAAACCAAATTAGGTAAGTGTTTTTAGTAAATATATTATTTGTTTATACAACATCAACATTAATCACAAAGATAATACGTTTGTAAAAATGTAAAGTTTTGAACAATCACAATTAAAAAAATACATTGTTCCATTTATAATGTCGACTGATAAATCACAAAAAGTAAAAATAATACAGGGACGATATTTGCGAGACGTCAATTACTACTATACCATTTTAAAAAGGGTCAATTTAAGTAGACAATTTAGTTTGACAATTTGTAATGTACTGAGTTAGACTAAAATTAAAGATTTGTATTAACGGTTTACTTGAAAGACGATTTTACAGTTGGCATATTCTTCTTTGAAAGTATTAAAATTAATATTAAACAAAGTGCCTCCTCGCCATCCAACGAAAACAGACGCCATGAAATTATGTTGTTAAAATGATACATTTTGTTCCTTTTTTATTCGTTCCTTTATTTTTATTTGTTCCTTATTTGATTATTTAGTTCCTTTGCACACTCTTTGTATACAGGCTATTGCATAATTATTTCGATCATTCGATACTCGGCCGCTTTTCCGGAATGCTCCCTTGATTAAATTCACGTGATGGTGGTTGACGTTGATAAAATTTTCATTTAGCCTTCGGCCTCAAACTGACTTATAAAGCATTCTAAAGGAGGATGCGTTTGCTACTCTAATAAGACTGTAGAAGAGCGTGACACAACTCTGACTACAGAATTCTTCCCATTATTTTAAGCCTATTTTCGCTTACAAAATTCAATATTTTGATTTTCTGGTCAACAACCAGCATGTCTGTATTATTTACTACCATGTAGAATCGAATATTCTAGTCACCTCATTGATTCCGACCTAACGACATACTGTTACGATGTAAATGACAAGTCTCCTTGAAGTAACATTTTACGTAATACTTATAAGATTCAAAGAGATATCCTAATCACAGCGATATTGTTTGTGCTTTACAATAAGCTAATGCTGTATTCGGTCGGGTGGCAGTTCTTTGGAGCATATTTTCAATTCATGATCGAAGTCTCGCTGAGGCACGTGAGACCACCAACGATCTCGTTGTTAACTAAAAGATAGATCAGTTACTTATACGTCTTTTCTGTGCTTCGCCAAAGTTTGAAAACTAAACAATCACTGCCAACAGCGAATGTGGCGCCCGCGCCGCAGCTGTGACGCGACTGATTTCGCGCGCTTTCACGCGAACGTGATTCGAAATTCGAATCGCGGATTTTGTTAATGGTCACTCGAGTGTTGGGGCCAGTTTCTAAAGTCGTTAAAGTTTTCAAGTAACGTTACGTTTCTTACGAGCCTCTTCAATAATAACGACTATTGATCAATGCGAGTGTACAATATGACTTTACTAAAACTGCTATTTATCACTGAGAAAGTCCGTTTTAATAGTTTCATAATTTGTTCTATAATTTATCATTTTAAATGAGATTTTATGCCGACATAAACACATTCGAGAGCCATTTTTTATTTATCATCAAATATGTTTTAATTTGGTTAAAAAAATGTAATCTTAACCTTCATCTACTTACATATATATCGCTGCTTGAGTATTAAGTGACCTAACTCAAAATTACTAAATTCTTACATTTAATAAAAATATAAACCTAATTTATAAATGATACCTTAAATTTCATGAAAATAATTAACTGTTCGTCCACTAACTACATTAAAACTTTAAAACGCTAATTGCTAAACGGTTTTGCGTTTTCCTTAAAAGTGCATTTTTATATTAAGTCATTTTAAAATTAAAACAGCGATATATTTATAGTCATACCACGTACCTCGATAATTATTCTGAGCGTACACAAATTATGTTTTTAGATATCAACTATATTGCGTTAACACTTCATCACTCTAAGAAAAATAATATACTTATCTTAGATTTCCAAAGCTATTCGTCCACCTCAAAACCTCCACCGGCGTCTCTATTTTAGACGTATCTGGATTGGACTCGGTGTAGTCATTCCTCATCTAATCTCGCCGATTGCACCGTGCGGTAAAGACAATGGCCTGCGGGCGCGACACGCCCTCTGGCGCCGCGCCACTGCGTCGTGCGTCGCCCGCCCACGAGCCCCGAACGTCTTGTTTACTGCACAACTTCTTATTACTCCATGAGGCAGTCAGTCTCGGTCTTCGTTTCGCTCGATTCAACTCGATGCACCTGTTGTCTCGGGTTCGATATGTTGGATAAAATTTTGTGAAACGGATCACATTAAAAATAATATTTATATATATATATAAACGCTCGAAATGTGGATACCAAAATTTGTTTTTATAAGCGAGGTTAAAAATAATTATCAATATTGACGTAATGAATATTTGATCGATTAACTCAGATACGCCAAAATATTTCGACATTAAGTAGATTTTGAACAAACATTGAGTCAATGACGTCTTAATATATGCATGTAATGGATAAACAAATTATTGAATGTTATTAATTATAACTGACCTTGCAGGCAATAATAGGAAGCGAACAGATTTATGTCTATTTAAAACTTCTTAAGATCATATAAAATTTCATACAGTAAATTAATCAAATTGAAATAAAACAAAAAAACGAAACTAAATGTTTTATTATAAAATAGTAAGACACTGTGACATAATATATAACATATATTAATTAAAATATAACATAATAGTCTTAAAATAGTATTTAGATTTTTAAAACTTCTGTAATTTTTGACAATTATTATAATTAGAATGGCTTTAACAAATTAACATTATAATTGTAATAAACATCACTATCTTTATACATTATAAAACATCAAGGCTTTTTGGTCGTGCGAAAACACATTATAAATTTAGGCAGTCTTATTGTGCAGTTAGATGTAATGTAATTAACGAATCTTTTGTTTTGGGTTTTGTGTATGTACATTATTCGTGATTTCTAAGATTCCTGGGTTGAGTTCATAATATTGTCAATAAAGAGAATTTTGGTGTATTAAAGTTTTATGTCAGATGTTTAGTGCCTCACGCACTCTGCCACAATCGTTTATTTCGTGTCGAGGGTTTTTGGTACTACGACGTTCACGCTGGCCCAGCGCTGGCTGTTCAGCAACTTTGCCATCGATGTGGCAGACGTCCAGGACCCGCGGAAGGTTTATTGTCCTCTCCGAGGCGCCAAGATTGATCAATCCGGCTGTGGTCAAGATCGGAACAGTCAGCTTTGCGCTGGAAAGCGACGCGTCGACTATTCGGCCACCGCCGCTCTTGAATTAACCTGGCGAAAGGATGGATCGCCTGTCGTAGAGCAACCAGTTTGATGTTTCGATTTCCGGATGTATTAATCCACTTCGAATACTGATTGCAGTTACGGGATTAAATCTACAAATGACGTGATCGTCTTTTCAAGTTAATATCAATGACATCACGATTTACATAAATAAGTAAGCTGCTCGTGACAAGTCATTACATTTACACGTAAGTGACGTCATTCACATTTGAGATTTCACTTCAATAACACACCGCTTCAATGGTACGCTGTTATAATGTAATTCTAGCACATTCTCCTAAAGATATTGCATCTGAATATTGATACTACTTTGTCGATTTAAACGGACAATAATAGTTACAGTTATATTTGTAATTCAACCTATACAAATATATATTTAAAGTTGATTTTTTATATATTCAACATTAAACTTTAATGATTGTGTTATTCTATTACAGCATGACTAAGCACTAAATTAATCCATACTTAATACAACAATCGATATACACTTATTTCGTATAAATGAGTAACAAAATATTATCTGTACTAAGTTTTGAGCTAGTACTCTAATTGTCGAGCTACTTTCGCCCATCTTGAACTGACTTCTCTGTTTCGAACAACCCTCATAAGTTTCGAAGAGCTTTCACCGACTGCTGCGGTCTTCGGTACGTCGCTAGAGGGCTTACTCCACGTTTCCACGATGTTGATGTAGACGACATGTTCGCCGCGCACCATGAGCTGTGGGATGTGCCTCGTGCACTCGAACACGCCGTGGCCGAGGCACTCTCGTCACCACGGGCACGGGCTGACCTTGCCGCCGTCCCGCGGGCAGGTGCGCCACAGGGGCGAGACTTGTATTTACTATCGGAAACGTAAACATACGGTTGGATTTGTACAACGTATAAAGCACAGAAGTTAAACAAAATGTAATATAAATGTTACATAAATATTTATACACGATATGGAGGGCAATTTAAATAAACGAATACATAATTGTGCTCGATTTTCTCTTTGTTGAAATTGTAGCCTTATTTGTTTTATATAAAACCAGTTTTACTTCCATTGATCGATTGATGCCTTTAGGTGTCTGACTCGTTTATTCAGATTTGCTTCTAAATTGAATTCGGTATGTTCGGCGAATAGTGAATTATTTGCACAAGCTGCGATGCAGACTAGCGGAGGTCGGCCAAAGCAGGGATGTATCCGAACCCTCTCTTTCCAGACTACTAACATACACATCATTTTTATATATATTTTTATTAAACTTACAAAAGGAGTTGTAAAATACTGATTATATAAAGTGTATAACACAATTACTAAGTATCTTTATTCCTGAATTCATAATTTTTAACTCAGTCATTTCAGAGGTAAGGTCACAAATTTTTGCACTTTTATGAAAATACATGTACTATTTAAAATTTTGAAAAAATATTTTGGATTTTCTTAGAAAAACCCTTTTAATTAATTCTCCATTCGATTGTAGAATTGAAAGAATAAGAGACTAAGTAGTTTTGTTCTCCTAGAAATTATTGTATAGTAATGTATTGTACATTAATGGACTACAAAATTGTAATAAACTTAATGTTTTATATATTCGACAATATCAGACAAAATCGAGTGTTACAGACGCAAACCGACGAGACCAAACTAGACAGCAATAGGCATGATGACAGTCAGCAAGAATCACTGAAATTATGATTTAAAATAATTATACACAATATAAAGATTCTTTTTATGTTACTTATTTTTTAAAACCAGTGTGATTATTTTTATTTTATAAAATAAAACACAAAACTCACCAATTCGCCATATTAAGTCAAACACCAATCCGAAGCGTGTGACGTCATGCTTTCGTAAACATTATTAAACGTTTTAAGGACATTACGATCTTGCTTTGTATTTCCTTTTTTACAGTTTAACTGATATTTACTTGATATAAATGTTGTGTCTTGGCTTTTATAAACAAAAGTACCTACGAGAAGGAAACATTATTCATGGAACAAGGATTTATCGAAGCAAACAGTTCAAGTTTGCCAAAATCGACTTGTTGATGCTGGGAGGATTTTTTGCATCAAACAATGGCTTTTGTTCGGCAGAATTTCGATATGTTAAAACTTCCAAGTTAGTATTGCATTAAATATTATTCAAAATACATTAAACGACCTAAATTTTCACAAAGTACTTATATTATGCTTGAGTACGACACTTTGAGGTTATGTTATGAAAGCAGTTCGTTTTCTTCTGTCTGGTTGGCATTCAAATTTTGTGGGAATACATCCTGACTTCATGCGCACTTGGGAAACAGAACCCATCACACGATACTGAATATAGTTTTCCATATCATTTGGTAACTGGAACAAGAATAAAAGTTTTAGCAATAAAGCAATAAAACTTAACCTCAAACTTGACGACTGAATTATTTATAAATTAGGATAATTATGTTCATTAATTCATTATTATATAGCGAATAAAGTTAATACTTACGTCAAAATGGTCTTCACAGAAGTAAATTACTGAACTTGAAGATATATCTGCTGGATCTCGCCTTGCAAGATTTAACCACTTGTTTCTATGTTTTTTATGCATTGAGACGTCAATAAATAACTTGTTGGGAGTTTTTATAGATGTATTATTACATTGAGGAACCGCACACCATCGATACACATTAGGATTCGTGACTTTAGCACAAAATATTAATTAGATATCAAAATAAACAATACACATTCAAGCTGCTATCAAATGTTTACGAAAGGTGACGTCATAGGCAGACGCCATTACCAATCTAGCGTTTTGGTGCATAATTCAAATTTTATTTTTATAGGTAATTTTTGCACCAAAATCTATATTTTTATAGAAATACGATTTATTTTGTATAAAATAGACACCTAAGAACAATATGGAGTAGTTTTGAAAATCAGTCATCATGCCTATTGAAACGTAGATAGATGAGTGCCGTTTTAGGGTTCTGAGCAAAATGGCAAAACGAAACCCTATAGTTTCTTCATATCCGTCTGTATGTCATAGGCATTTTACTTAAAATCACAAGATGTATATTGATGAATTTGGGAGTGTAGGTGTCCTTAAAGTCGCTACTAATTGGTAGTTAAATAATAAAAATAAATATTTCTGGGGATACTCATATATGTAATAGAAGCTGAAAAATTTTTCAGAAAATATCAAAGTGTGACACATATTCGACAATTATTTTAAAACACTACAATGTCTCTAAGCAACTTTTTGATTAACTCTAGCGGAAATTGTGTCCCCTTAATTTTTCAAACCAAATGTCTAATAAATATGAAAAAATACAAAGGTGACGCTCAATAAATACTTTAAAGAAAATTATTTTGAACATGATCTGATATACCACTTTACCGAAAAACTGCGATTCTCAACAAAAGAGACATAAGTGCCATGAAGATACGTTCTTTTGCTGGTATATTTTAGTTTCCACTAATTTAAAAGTAATAGTTGATAGACCTGCTTGATTCTCTGGTTATAGACGACTAAAGGTGCTTATACATATTATGTGCGGAAACATGGAAAATGTAAACAACGTAGTTTTTCATCGGTATTGATATTTCTTTGTATTAACGGATTCGAACCCTACACAGTTCTTGGCAGATTTTGTTTTTCTTTTGATGCGTCGCTCAACAAACAGGCAAAACAAAATGTGGTATCCCCACCATCGCCGGTGGTATCTTCCTCTTGTCAGGGGCTTTCCTTCGCCATACTTCCAGCACGTCACTGAGCGCCAAATTCCACTGCTTGTCGAAAGCGATCAGGTTAGCGTACAGCTCGCCTCTGATTCCGGTCGCGTGTCGCGTCACTATCTGCTCGTGGAGAATACAATCATTAAAACAAAACTATTCTTTTACTTTTAGCTTAAGATTCAATTCAGAGACGTATTACACTATTGCTAATAAATAAGACATTAAAACAATTTGTACTAATTTACATTAAAATATATATTTAATGCTCTTTAATAAATTTGTGCCACCAACATGTTTTTGAATAAAAGTATGTGGGTAGCTCCATAACTGATCACTACTATCCACAATATCCACGCTCGGGACAGTTCATCATCAGTGATGACGTCGTTTTAAAAGACAAATAGTATAATTTCTTGAAGGGATCAATGTCGTACTTTGTCGAAACTATCACTGACCGAAATCAGTTTCAATTTGTGGTAGTCAATTGTATGTATAATCATTAATACATACAATAAATAAAAATTATATTGTTATATAGATGGAAATTACGTAGTTAGTATAAACATTTCCTCGTAGCATTCTTTTCAAATTCTTCTTCTCATGCAATAAAGGTAAAGTAGGAACACCACTGCGCGACCGCACCTGTGCCTCGTAAAATAAAATGCGGTGGATGCCTCGAAAGTGTTATCGTACCCTATTGACGACCCAAGTTCGTTTGAAAGCAGTTTGAATTTAATGTCTACATTATCAGGAAACTGAACATGCACAGTTTGATATGTCCACGCTTAAGGGTCAAATATTAGGCCTGTTATTTAAGGGGGGACGTTCCGAACGTGGAAAATGGAAAAATATTTTATTCGGAGTGCTTACGGTGGTTTATCAGACAATAAAAATAAAAAAAAACAACATATGGATATATAACACCATAGGTAAAAATCGAAGATACAGCCTTGGTTTTTAAAAAAAGCACTTGTTTTGTTTAAAAAACCCTGTAACAAACATAATTTCCATTTTCAAGAATTTTTTTTTAGTAAGCCCACACAAGCGTTCTGATGTAAGAACAAGTTCTTTTATTAGTATTAAATATTTATTTTTGTTGTTGCAGATAGTGTGTTCAGCAGGACGTACGAGTGCACTGTGTTCACCGCATGTGTTCAAATACAATCCAACCCTCTAAACGTACAATAATTGCAAGACCGGTGCAACTCGATGGTAAGCGTTATGACTGCTATAATTAACCAACTTTATAAAGAGATGCGCCAAAATAGTAATTGTATAAATCGACTGAGTATACGTCTGCAATGGAAAGTGACGCATTGTTTCGCTAGTTTATTTTAAAAATCCATGGCTGTAGGTACTTTTTCATGGACAATAACAGAGTTCGTTTTATGAAGGAGACAAAATATATCAAAGTCGTACATCGATGATTCTTATATGATCCAGCAACAATATTAATAAAATCATTAACATTATCTAAATTTATTGCGGGCCAGGGTATTATTAATGGTATTCACATTAGTTTCAAATGTTAATTCAAAACTGATCACCAACCTTGTAATAAACTCAATAAAATTCTGACCGTCAGTGGGTTAGCGTGAAAGTTCTTAGAAAATCATAAACAAGTTATTTTACAATAATTGTTTTTCAAAATAGCGTCCGTTGAGATCGATACATCGCTGCACGCAATGGAACCATTGAGAGAAACACTTTGTCTTGTACAAGGGTCGTTTCGACGACCTTCTTGTATGAAACCACGGCTTCCTCGGCGTCCGTAAACTACTTTACTCGAAGTCTAACTTTCATTTTAGAAAACAAAAGAAAATCGCTTGGTGCGAGTTCGGGACTGTAAGGCGGTGAGCCAGTATTTCTACAACTAATGTTTCCAAATAGTTAGTTGTATGTTTGGCGGTACGTGACGAGACGTTGTCATAGTGGAGAATCCTACTGGGAGGTTGTTTTTCCGAACTTTTTCCAAAACAAGAGACAAACAATTGTTAGTGCACCGGTCTGCGGTGACTGTTTATTTATCTTCTAAAACAATTGTTCCATCATGACCTGTCATTCCGAAGAAAGGGCCGCCATCTTTTGCCGACGCTTCGATCTTGTTTCAATTTAATAAGCAACTCCTCGAAACGCCCACAGAGCATACTGACATTTGGCCTCGGGATCGTAACAAAAATCCAGCTTTCGTCACCCGTAATCATGACGTACACAGCGTTCAGTGACCACCGGCAAATTTTGCATCATTTCGCGGCACCGATTAATACGACGGAGTTTTTGAGCGTCGGTCAAATTGAGGTATCCACCTTCCTGACCTAAATGTGCATAAAGGATTTTATGCACTTCATTCATATCGATGCCTAAGCTTGTCCAAATCTGCTGTCACTCTTTTGTCAGTCTCCGTGAGCCACACGGTACTTATGTTATTTCCGTTGTGTCATCACAGAAGGACGCCCTCACACAGACCGTCAGTCAGGTTAGCGCGACTACGTTTGAACTAATTAAACTAGTTACAAAAGTGGCGAGGAATAGAGCTTTATCATAAATGGTCAACCGAAGTCTGATATAACTTTCTTGTTTGTTTAAATGGCAACGAAATTCATGGAAAATTATTCAACGAAAATTTTCGCGTCAAATTTATGTCGACGTAGATAAACAATTTTCTTTTGCCGCCAATTAGTAAAACAAATGACAGATGAATAAAATATACATAATAAGGTTGGTAGTGTTCCATTTTTTTATTTATATATGCTTTATATTTAAGTTTTCAAATGGCCAATTGTAAAATTTTAAGTGTGATCTACGTATGATGTTCAGTTTAAGACGGTCGTCGGTTCAAAATCACATCATACATATATTTTGAAAAAATTGTCCCACTACTGAGCTGAATTCACATAATAATATACATCAGCGAAAATATGTTCACGCCTCTTCTCCAGAAGGATAGTTAAAGTCCGCCGACGTCCAAGAGTACCATCTTTACGTACTACTATTAACTTCATTTACAATCACCGAGCACCGAAAATTTAAGTCTTCATTAATATGCCACCGATTCATTTTACAAAGGTAGAGTAAGGTGCGCTTTGCCGATCCTTCCACCGCACGCCCGTCCTGTAGCTTTCTGTCGTGAGTCTACTTTCATTCATCTTTCGATACTGTTTATGCACGTCATTATTCGACTACCGGTGCCTCGTTTCTCGTACACGTAAGCGATCGGTCACTTCTGACGTCGACACGCATGCGCAGTCGCAACACTTCGGGAGACCCCTCGCTCGGACGAAAGCGAAAGGACGGGACCGACGAACGCCATTATTATTAGTTTCGAGAGAAACTCGCCTCCGGAATTACAATAACAAGGCGGACAACAAAGGCGACCTGCCTGTACCGGGTCTTCCGCGCCCGTCTCGTTCGCCGGCCGCCGGCTCCCCGCGCAGGATATCGCCTTTCAAAGCTCGCTACGGTAGTGTAGTGCGCGAGCGATCGACGGAAACCGGAAGTAGAACCAGTGGTGTCCGGAAGTCTAAGCAGACTCTAAAGTCATTAAAATATAGACTAGGTTTAAGGGAAACACTGCATATACTATGTTAAGAATTAAACTGATAGGTGTATATATTTTAACGTTCTCCAAAAGGTGCGACATAGGTTCATCAAGGAATATTAGGTTGTACATTAATATATAGTAAATTAATTCAATATTAAATTAAAAAAAAACTTGTGTGACTAATCATAGAAGTTTAAGAAATTTTAAAACCATATTTCCCTTTTGGGATTTGGCGACATCGTCATTCTTTTCATTTGGACTCGAAGGATTGATATAGGACGCACTGCTAATATCGAATTTATATTTCATATTAATTAAATCTGTACGCTCGCGTGTATATTTACTTGATTTATCTATTGACGTTTTAGTTTTTCCCTCTTTCTTTTGTCTACGTTCACTTACTGCATTATTTTATCCAAAGTTCTTTTAGTTAGTTTTTCATTGAAGAAGTCTTGTTTATTAATCCCAATTTAATAGCTAAATCTAAAAGGTAAGCTAAAATTTGATAGTTAAATAGCGAAATAGGCAAAGTGAAGAACGAGGGCGTATCGATCCTGGTTTGCAGCGTGGGCCACGACCAGAGAAATCAAGAGGTAGGCGAACTAGCGGATTGGCCGCTATTTAGAGAATAATTCCCACAAATAAATTATTTTCAGAGTTTTAATATAGTTTTAGAATCATATTACAGGATTTTTTTTTGAATTACCTTACGATTTTAAACCTTTATACGATTTCTATATCGCGACTCACAGCTTTCTAATAAGAATAGAAAAAATGTAAAAACACAATCTATTTCAAATGTAAGTTTGCAGATCACCACTTGTCACAGCTCTAACATGGGCACACAGCCTTTTTTTATTAAAACCAGTTAAAACTTGCAATTCTCATCTCTGTCGTGGTCTCGCAACGGGGTCGATCGCCGGCGAAATCTCAAAATACGTAGCAAATTCCGTTTACTACCGTGTGGCTCCTGCCCCAGTACTGCGAGTACCACTCGTCCATTCGCGACAGATTGTCAGTCCGAATACGGTCCGCCTTCTAAATTCACGCTCTCTCTAGAAATTCATTTGTACGAATTAGATACTAGTATATTTATTATGTCCTCACAGTTCACGTGGCTCGTGCAATGACATATATACACCTAGACCGTAACCTATTTAACTACCCTAATTTCGATTGACACGATCGCGACAACGATCACAGTTTTGATAGAGTCGTAATGGTTCACCATTTTCACAGTAAATGCTCGTTTGCGTTGATTCGGATGTTCCGATTCTCAGAGGTTCTACCCCAGCTCTTTCTGTTTGATAACATTTGAGTTCGTTACATATAATACATACGTAGCGAATTATTCTTAATATCTTGGCATCAAAGAAGTAGAAGCGGTGGCGGAAAATCGCGTAAACACAAACAGAGCAACAGCCGAACTCGTCTTACCAGCCAAATGGAAAATTTTATGTAGATACGTCGCTGGACACCTGCGCATGCGTTGATCAACGACACGTCATACATCCGTTCTTGAGGCCATCACCACTGTCTATGGATCTTGACTTTTATCAAATATTTAATCCCGCTAGTTCTGTTCACACCGCCACCGCCGCTTGGCGCGATTTACAAAGTATTCAAACTTAGTTCTGTAACTGCAAGTGGATGTAATAAAATAGTGAGTATAATAAAATAATGAGGTGTCGTGGGATATCTGACGGAAATGAAGCTTTTACGTATTGTGCATAGAACCGAGTTATTAATAAATATAATTTAAATTTGACATCGTAATAGATATTAGTCGTGTGATTTTAAAACTAAATATATGCCCCGTCTATAACTTTTCCTTTTACAAGTACTCTTTCTCGCTCGTCCTCATCGGCACACGTGTGTTGAGCAGGCAATGAGGTGCGTTGCATCATCGCGTTTGTACGTGTCGTTTCACTTTTCTTGATTTGAGTCTTAAATATGCTTTAAGAAGTTTTGCTTTAATATACTTATCATAATCTTTAAATCAAATCATAGTTGCTAAGGACAGCGATTTCCTTAAATAATCCCTTCTTGTTATTCAATCGCATTCAATTTTATTCCGATGATCGTTACGGAACTTATAACCGTTAGCCAGAGTATTGGAAGAATTTTGTACATTCAAATCAATATATTCCAAATCGTATGGTGCTGATTTGTTGATTTCACCATTCACACGAACGGTTGCTGGTCCAAAAATTTATAAATTTAAAATTTCAATTTTACTACAGATAGTTCGTATACTTTTAAGATTAAGAGAAGTAATGAACAACGCAGCAAGGCTTTGTGCAACGTCGCCGTTCGTGTGACCCACGGACCAGCCTGCTGCCTCTTATTTATTTAGAAACCAGTCAAAGAAATTTCACTTAAAAATAGAAAAATCATAATCCAATATAAGTCGTTTCGAAGATCATTAGGGATGTGGCGGGCGCCCGGTGTGGCCGACAGGGCAAAACGAAGGACCGTGTAAAGTTAAGGCAATAAGGTCGATCAAAGTGCCGCTTCACGTGAACAACCTCTCTATTTAATAATTCGTCATAGACGCTTGCGTATTATCTATAGATAAAACCGAAATACCTTGATACTTCATAGTTTAAAACAACGCACGACGGTAAATTACATTAGTTTTAACGCTGCCATCTACGCAGATAGTTGGCAATGGAGCCAAGGTTAAGGGCGGAGGCCAGATTCACGCGGCCCAGCGACCGACGTTATGTAATCATAAATAGCAATACTGAACGCTACCCGGTTTTGCGGTTTACAAATAAATTCAGATAATACGGGCAAAGTGCCTGTATCATTATCAGTTTCTCGCCGGTTCTTCTCTTTCTCGTATTTCCGACCCGGTACCGATTCTGTTGTCATTTTGACAAAGTGTACAACCCTTTAAATCGAATAGATTTTTTTGGTATAGCGTCATTTTTATACGATATCTAGGTATTGTAGGTATTTATATTAACTTAATAAGAATTAAAACAAATTGAAGTGCATTTTGAGGAAGATTAAGTAGACAGGAACACTTTTGAAAAAAATATTTGAAAAAGTTTTATACACGTTTGTTTGTGAAAATTTGTCAAAGTTTGAGAAAGTACAGGAAATGATAATCCATTTTTAAACACATATAAATGTACTTTTTTGAAAATGTTTTATAAATATTTGAAATGTATATATTTTACTTATTACCATAAGTGGTAAATAAATCAACGAGTTATAAAATATGATAGAATAATAAAAGTTGGGAAACTAATTATGATTACTTATAACAAAAACCGACAAAACTATTAAAATTTATATAATTATGAACATAAGATGTAAACTTGAAAATGATAAAATAGCATTATCTCCTTTTGAAATCGGTTAAAAATAAAGTGGATGATATTGGATGTCATAGAAAACGCGCTGGACGTTGGACGAGTCCATACAGAGATAAAACTACCAATGACAAATATTGTATGGATAAAACCATTACTTTGATGAGTTTTTAAAACACTGTATTGATTTAGCGTTGTTAATCACTAAATATTCAGTAACAAAATAATATATTATCCGTTCCAATTTAAAACACACAGTAATGTACCTACATTGATACCTTGAACAAATCGACGCCACAGCGCTGCGCTCACGCCGACCGCGGGCGAGTGCGATGCGGGCGAGGTTGGGCGTTTAACATGTATTTCCGCATATGCCTATTGACTCACTCGATGATTGATCGGTGTACAATTACAGTATTTACACTTGGAAACGAAAATTTAATTGCGATCGGACCGAATAAAGAAATTGGTAACACACGGTTTGTGTTAAATAGAAAATTAAAACAACAACCACCGTTCTGATAACGGGGACGGCTAATTCTTATAAGTCCTTTATTTACTGATAAGCGTCTGAATTCTAAAATTAAAAGATTGCTAAAGTTAACAACAACATAATTGGCGACGTTGGCGTCGCAGAGATACGGTTAATGAAAATCGAACAAGTAGTAATTTGTTCGTTCACCTTGATATTTACTGCCTCGGGGAAAAACGATAAATGTTTTCCTTGTTTCACGTACTTTGTGTTTTAAATTAAATTTTATGGAACTGTTGGCGACTCGCAAGCGGATATATCGTACGAGATCTATAAAACTCTATTTTACGAGACTTCATACATCATACGAAGATATGGCCACCTTTTGGTTTTATCCAGTTTTTAGGGAGCGTCCGACGAGCGTTTTCATATACTTCCGCTTGGTAGGAAACGCCCCTCGACATAAGCTCAGATCATTGATCAGCGGACGTGCCCGGTATAGAATCTGCGACGACAGCGCTTCGTAACTTCGAAAAACTAATCACACAAAGGCCATATAATATATACGTATTCTTATTCCCGTGAGAGCCAACAACAGACTAAGAATAAACCATCGCGACATCTATTCGAGTGATTCGTGTATATTTATATATATTTAATTGTGCCTGTCGACCCAACTCGTACGAACGGGCAGTTTCCGCAGGAGGTTGATGTGTCAGAACCTTGACAGCATTTATCACCGAAGCACTAACTCCTCGGGCCCAGGGCGGTGCGGGCGAGGCCGTAGTCTTCAATGTTTCCGTAAGTCGGTGTCTGTGCAGTGAACACTCATACCGATTGTTTTCGACTTTGGCATTTAGCGTTTTGTCTAGACTTACTAGGTTTTCGATTCTAAACAACTGCAACCATTGTTACGAAACCCTCTAAAACTTCATAATTCCTCCTGAGATAACAATTAATATAATTATGTATTTTACAAAATTTTTAACTGGTGGGTTCGTTGCAGACGCATTAAAACACGTACGATTTATGAAATTTGGATTGAGTCCTTTGATGACACAATGTTTCTATATACTTTGGTCCTTAATTAGGCAGGACATCTCTTTTCAAAAGTTTCTTGACAAATTTGATCAGAAATAAGGTTTTGACTTTATACAAATTTTCCACTTTCTAATCAAAATAATAACTAATATTCTAAGTATATATATATGTATATATTAACAACTATCGAACTGCAAAATAAACATGATTCTATATGCGCTACGTATGCATATAACAAAATGTTTTCTTCGCTCGTATAAAAACATCATATGGTATACAAACTTATTATCAACTTGTGTACATATTTACTTATGCATTGTATTCATTCGGTGCGTAGAACACATGAGAAAAACGGAATCGATTTCAGCGTACGCTGCGAAATCGCAAACTACAGAAGGCAGTTGAGTTACTAGTATAACGTGTGTTAGAATTATATTGGTCGGGGAAAAGTTTTTCGTATTATGTAAGTAATAAGTTAGCCAAAAATTTTTGGCTGTGCTGTTTGTATCTGGCTAGTTTTGATACCATTGAATAGATGACATTTTAAAAAAAGAAATATAAAAAGTATGGACAGTGTCCCGCCATTTTTCTATTGTTCTGTCCACTAAAATGAGAGCATCTAACGTAGGAATTCGATACATTTTGAAGTTTATTACAAAAAGGAGAAAAAAGCGTCACAAGTCGCGGAAAAAGTTTGTGACATTTATGGACCTAATCCAGTGTCGGTAAAAGTAGCACAAAATTGGTTCAAACGTTTTCAGTCCAGTAATTTTGATGTCAAAGATGAACCTCGCTTTGGTCGACCTGTCGATAAGTCGATACTATTTTGGAAAAATAAAGCAAGATCAGCGTATTAGTTCGTACGATATAGCTGAAGAGTTGGAGAATGACACAAAACAGTTTTGATCTATTTGAAAAAGCTGAATACACAAAAGACTCGACACATGGGGTCCCACACGAGCTAACTGAGAAAATCTAATGAATCGTGTCCTCTTTACGATTCTTATTGAAACATAATGAAACCGAACCGTTTTGAAGATCGATCACTGGTGATAGATGATAAAAATGGATTACCTACGACAAGAACGTGCAAAAAGATCAAGATGAGAAGGCAAGCAAGCTCCACAGGCTATAGCGAAACGCGGATTAACTGGCAATAAGTTGATGCTATGTGCATGGTGGAATTGCAGGGCATTAGTCATTATGTGCTTTCACCGCCGGAAAAACCATCAATTCGGATCTCTACTGCCAACAGCTGATGAGACTCGAGCAAGTAGAGAAAAAGGGCCAGAATTGATCAACAGAAAGGGTGTAATTTTTCACCATGATAATGTCAGACCACACACATGTTTAGCCACTCAGCAATTATTGAGACAGTTTGTAAGTAAGAAAATTTTGATTATCATTATTAGAAATTAATGTATTTCTATGATAAATAAATACATTTAGCACATCTTTATCATTCAAATAGCTTGTTCAGACTATCAGAATTGATAGAAAGATACTATCGAGGACTAATTTATGTACAACGTTCACTTTATCACTAATATATCTATTAAAGACAAATGCTGTATTAAAAGTTAATTAAGAAATAAAAGTTGGTTTTCGTGAAGGGATAACGTTGGGAATCGAGCGAAGTGTTTTAAGATCTTGAGCAATCCCAAATATTAAAATAAGACTGACATCCAGAGAATTTTACCGTCGTCCGATCGACATCTGTCGACGCCGGATGTCTCTATCGTCACCAAACCCTCACCACATTTTGAAGTCGCTCCGAGTAGACGTATTGCATCGAAAAATTACATCGAACTATATTTCCGGCAACCACCTTACCAACACTGCATTGAAAATGCCATCTTCGCATCTACGAGCATTGGGACAACGATAAATAAGGCACGACGACCTGAAGGTTTTGAATATTCACAATACTTCGATATCGAGTAGTAGCCTGCCATTCACGCAGGTCGAAGCGCGCCGCGCCGGTTGGCGCTTTTCCGTCGTACGAAGAAGGAGGAACACCGTTTTGTTATTACGTGCTCGAACGGCAAAGCGATCTCATCGTGATGGGGCCTGCATCTTGAGGAAGGTCCGCGGAGAATCTCGTTTGTAGACTACGTTCGTAGTAGTTCCTAAAACGTACTGCACCGAAATAAGAACTACAGCCTGATAGCATGTAGCAGGACATTATGTGAGTTGATAGTCATTGATTTAATGACAATTTATTTTATATCTTTGCTTAATCATTTCCATCGATGTGGTTATATGATTTAACAAATGTATATTACTACGTTTTGACGAAAATGTATTCGGGTTAATTACATATGTGCATTAAAGCCTGTGCTTAAGTCGCAGCCTACTTTGTTTATAAATTGGCGTCCTCACTGGGACACAGGTCGCCACTATAAATGAATATATAGAAATGACATTCATTTTTTTCCTCTTTCAATATTATCTTACTTTGTAAGATAAGCTCTAAAATATTTAAATTGAAAACATTGTATGTTCATGAATTACAAAAAAACTCAACAGAAATTATTATTTAAAATATCGACACAAAAGATATCTTAAGACATAAAATAAAGTTTGACGACAAAGCACTTATACATTTCTATTATATAAGTAACTCTATAATAAATTTCCTAGATTAGGATACACAATGTCAAAAATATGACAATCGGTTCGCACACATTCTGTAACCTATGGACAGCATGCCCAATGTGAAAAGATTCTCAGGTGGCATTCGCGAAAACTGTAATATAAGCTAGAACGAAAATTACTCCAGACCATTTAGAACTGGTACGGGCAAACCTTTGACATGTTGTGGGCCAAACTTTAGTGTAAAATACATTCGCGGGCAGCGTTCAAAAGTAGTGTTTTAAACTAGTGTTTATAATTTTTAGCGATAGATATCAGACACGAAATTTTTCAAAATGTTTCGCGGGTCGGATCAAATCTTGCGGGCCCGTGTTTGCCCACATATAGTTTAGAACATAATAACATTTAAACATAACAACAATGTGACATTTCCTAATGTACGATACACTCATCTATGACTGGCACATGTCTCCAAATAAAGAATATGTAAAATCATATAAAGTCCAAAACCAACTTACGGTCCTAAATAATTTTTATACATTATTTATTTGGATGTTGATTTTTAGCTTAAAGAAAAAAATCTTAGTCTAGTAAATTAAAATTTTAAGAAATTTCCGATCCAGGAAAATGTGTAAAAGGATTTCATGAATTTATTATTTCAGAATGAAGTTTCGTATAACGTCATTCAAAATCACAAACGCTCGAGACGTTATCTCGTACATAAACACTGAAACGCATTTCCTTTTACAAAACACCGCACAAGCGACTGTGAGGTAGCGACGTAATTGTACTAGAACCTCAAACACCGTGACAATCTAAGAGCATTAGTATACAGTGGCGAATCCTCGTTTAGAGCCGGCCGCGTCGTCGAGCGCAAAACGCTGGAATTGACGTTTCTCGCCGCAGTCGTCCTCACATGCGCACGAGCAAATACATCGCGCGCGACCTCGCCGCCGGTCGCGGTGTCAACAGGAACCGAGGTGACGAGCTTTCGGCCGTTTACTATAATTGGGTTATACTAAAACACGTCGAAGGCTGCGCGCATACAAATGGTTGTTCATTTAAATATGTATGTATTTCTACGACAAATATTACTTTCGAAGCATTGAAAACATCACAGACTATCGAGCACTGTCGAGTAAGTCTTCATGGCAAAATTTCATAGTTTACATGACAATAAATCTGGCGCTGTTTTTTGAGTAAACAAGGCACGCAACTAATATGCAGAGCTCACACTAACATTATATTAATAACAATTATATAGGAATAAACGCAAAATTTTAAATATAAATATGTAAATGCAACTGAAAAAAACTAGACAAATACTGGAATAAGAAGAATGATGAATATTGAGTCTGAGAGATGGTTAAGTACAGTTGTATATTCTCATCATATCTCCTAACCCTGACAAATTCTAGTGCACTAGTATCACTGATATTTATATCAACAAAATAGGCACAGACAGAAACCGTGTCACCTATTCTTGGTCAATAGAAATCGACACATACCTGATCGAGTCCGGATGGTTGTTGCAAAACTAACACTCCAATCGAAGGTAGCCGATTTTAGTTACCATTTGCGCACTCAAATTATATTTTCATGCCCTTCTTTAGTTAAAAGTTCCTATCCTTTTGCAGTTTATTATAACGACTCAGCGTTTTGTACGTTAAAAACATACGATTCGAAAACGATCAAGACCGACGGATAGCGCGACCCTAATTTCACGAATTATAAAGGTTAGGCGGTTGTATTTGCTTTGTTTTAATGGACACATCCTCGTCGACGTTTATTTTAATTAAATATAAGAAGCACAAAAGTTTACCATTCACCACACACGTCTCGCTCGCATATCGTCGTACAGCTGTCGCGTTGTCGAAAATGAAAGCTCTGGATTTAAATAAAGAAAAAACTATTGATCAACTTGTCGGAAAAATATAATTAATGATCTATTCGACGTTGAGATTAACTCGATTTTAACTAATCATTCATCGACGAGGTCAAACAACGAATGCTTCCTGATTAAACGCATTAAAACTTTATTAATTTAAAAATAGTTAAGCTTTGGCGCTACGACATTTGAAACACATTTGGGGCGTAGCTCGAACGACACCTATTTCTGGTTTCCTTCATTTTGTGGCCGTCAGTAGATCGATTCCGGAAAGTTGTCCCGCATCCGATCTATCGATAAAACGAATTCAATCTAGATTCGGTTCGGTTACGTGCCGAGGTAGGAACGCCATCGCTGTCACAAGCTGTTTAGTATTTACGTCGTGGTGCTGCGGCGGCGCAGCGGCGAGCCGTCCACGAATTGTTCATACGGCCTGTCGCCTTCGATTGTTCGCGGTCAAACGCACGCGGGCGGGACCTTGGGGGCTTCACTGACACTCTCTTATTTCCTCCTATTTCGAGGTACAATCATCAATACACCGAAATAAGCGACTGACGCAGTGGGACGTTCACCTCTCCTAAACACATGAGGCGGATCACAACGGAAAGAATAAAAGTGGATGCCTGTACTTACGTACGCGATTTATAAGTTACGCCTTCATCTTTGGCATAACTACAGTAAAACAATTTTTAATTTGTATTCAAATATGTGATTGATAATTATATTCGCATCATCAACAATCAAGCACTTGCATCACAAACAATCGCTAACTATCGGCTATCGGTACTACGTCCGTGCATCATTATTATAACTTCCATAATAATATATACGTAATACTAAGCGTCCTCTCACCTTCGTCCACTAATATACGACCATTCATTCTTTTTATATCGATCCTACCTTAATCTTATTTGGTATGCAGTTCAAATAAAATCCGAGTCTCGTCGTCAGCTTTAGGATCCGATCCTCGTCTCATAGCCGATCCCTACCTCAGTTCCGTTCACGGTTCTTTAGGATAAAACATTAGACAAATATATATTAAAACAATAACTCTGTAAGATTAAATTTTCCTAAATAAGCCAACTAGGTAACATAAAATTTTTCAAATCGGACTGCTAGTTTCCGAAATTAACGCATTTAAACGTAGAAATTCATGAGACTGATGCGTTGTTATATTGATTTGGCCGATGCGACGGCTCAAGTAAAGCGCTCACGACCGACACAAATCATTCCGCCAAACGTCAATCAAAATATTCTCTCGTTGATGACAGACAGCGCGACGGGTTGACTGCATTTATGTCACTACGTCGTTAAACCGAAGTAAATAAGTACACGATGGACAAAAGGTGAAGACGAGTGGAAATATCATTATGACGTACTTAGTTAACGTACACTATTGGTACGATTTATCAAAACCTAATTTGAAGACATACAAGATTAATGCCAAAATTTTAAACCATCGCAGTGTCAAACTCAAGACGGGGGTTTTATGACGCGATTGTTATATAATACGTCACGGAAAGAGTCATAAATCTAAATTACGCAGATGAAAATGTATTGTTTATCAAAATTGACACACTCGAAACTCGTCTATACATATAATAAAACAGTGTATAATTTCGGTCTGTTTGTACACTGAAGGTGTATATGAAAACCGGAGAACGGACGATAATAAAAGGAAACCTAGATCTTTAAATTTTTCGTCTGTCTATCTGTCATTTCGCGCACGTCTCTGCAATTTCTGTACGGATTTATATGCGGCTCTCACGAGTTGATAGAACTGGCGTGGAGCAAAATATAAATTTTATTTCATCTAAATCGGAAGTCAGGTAAAAGCTATCCTAATTTAAAGCTCTATACACGTCACAATACGAACGATATGAAGCGGCAACGAAACATCATAACCATATAATACAAAAGATGAAGGCACACATTCTTTGTCCACACGGCCGAAGTCGCGGGCCGAAATCTAGTTATTAAAGAAATACTTCGGAAAATAAAGCTACATATTTACAGACTAGCATAATACGAGTAATCTTCAAAATCAATTAACTTCATGTTGCTCATTTTATGTTCGGTTTGCAATGAAGGTACTTCGGAAACCACGTTCGTCACGCGTATCAATTGTTAACTGTTTATAAGTAAAATCTAAATATAAACAAAACGTGATTGATACTGAAAAAAAGCTAATCGGCTTAGTGCTGTGGAAGGGGCGCTATCACGCAACGAAAGTGATATCGAAACAGATTGCGCTGGAGTACAACGGAAAACAAATAGCTACGTGGTTACTAAGCTCGGGAAAGGAGTCAGCATTTGGAATGGGTGGTAATGTTAATGTCGAAAACGATCGTTAATGATGCATTTCAAGTGTAATTTCTGTTACCTACGAAATAAAGCTATTTATGATTTGATTTCATCTGAATCGATGACAATTTTCCCGTGTAAACGGTCCTTTAAATTGATCGATGGTCATAGCTATACATAATTCTAGGAATTTATACTTTTCAATTCGGAATCGTTTAAAATTTTCAGAAAGTCAAGTTGAGCGGAGGATTTTTAAATGTCGCAAACTGCATTTCGATCGGTTAATCTGTTCAAAAGTTATGAGATTTACATACACATACGCACGCACATACACAGGCACACAGTAACAGACATCACCCGGAAATTGGTCAAAATATATTCCTAAGACTAAAACGTCAAGATTTGATGAAAATTAGATTTTAGAAAATGGGACCGAAAGGTGTTTTTCTATTTATTTTTTTTTTAATTTTCATAGAGGAAAGTTCAAAATAAGTAACATATTTCTTTATGAAGTTGTATCGAAAAAAGAAAAGCAGGACTCTGTTAGACACGTCGGTTCACATCTGCTATCACTCATGGCACAGAAATAAATTCTGCGAGAGGATCTAGGTTAACGTGGAGTTAATCGCAAACATACATTGATTTACGATGATTCAGTTATCTCAAAGTAATTCGTTAAAGAGCTGATCACAATTTTTCACCCTTGATCGAAATACGCCGTCGTCGGCACGAACGAGGTTGATCAAGCTCACCAAACGACCGGAAAGGTCGTCATTGGCCATCGGATTCTTTTGTCTAGTTCCATTTTCCTTCAAATTATTTAAAACATCTACGATCTGGTCAACCAAATATTTAAATTTTTAAATGTATCAAAAAATTTAAAAGCAATTTAACAAGTTTTATAAAAGTTTTGCATTGGTTCCAAACAGTACTTAAGAAATAGTCTCGGACAATTATAGATTCGATATAAATTACACGGAATTTTTCTACAGATCACAAATTATATGAAGTAAATACCAATTAGGGAATTAGCATACATCATACACGCCACAGATAATTAAAGTACATTTCCGTTCATATAACACTGAAAATTCATGACGTCGAAAGTACGATAATTTAAAACGTTCTGAAAATTTTTGTTAAATACACCAAAAGGCAGACCTGCCCGTCTGCCTGCTTATCTATCAAACGGGCAGAACATCCGCCGCGCCCACTAAATTAATGTATTATATTTCTTTTACGTATTTGATTTATTCTAGTTATTTCTTAGGACCCGGAGGCGATCAGTGCTCGTGTCAATCATAAGTAAGCATAACCGTAAAGGTCTGAGAGCGTGTCAGCGGGGTCACGCATCGCGCGTGGACGTCTAACGACCTTCGATGTCCATACTCAATATTCTTTGTCTGATATTGTTGTGGTCGTCCCCTTTAGCATGATCCGTAATGTTTTCACAACTTCGCATTTAGGGCGGCGGCTTAGTGATCAAGAGCCTCAACTTTGAATCAAATGATACGGGTTCGATCCTTATCAAGGATAAATTGACCAATGAATCTTTGAGGGAAATTAAAAAAAATATTGGCATCGTGCCGCTCAGAACACGTTAAGCCGTCTGTCTGGACGTCGTCTTCGCTGTGGTGACAGCGCGCATTAGCGACACCCAGCGCGCACGGGGCTAGCGTGGGGGACATTTAGGCCTATTTCCTTCAATCGGATATAAAAAACAATTATCGGAGGTTATACCTCAACAGCGAGGCGATAAAACCCGATATAAACACGTGCTAAAGGGTCACGTGGGTTACGTGTTTTTACAAAACCAGGATACAGGTAACGTCAGGGCTTATGAGAGTTTTTTTGAGACTGGCGGGGCGACGACGCGACGGGAGTGTCTGCGTTTTGTTGATCGGTTGTATTTTCAGTTCCTTCGCCTTACTGTGTTAGAGGTTTTATTCTAATTCGGACGTTTAAAAATCAGCACAGCACGAACCTGCGCCTATTATAGATGGGCAGAATTTTTTCTAATACACCTTGCGCTACTTCGAATTGCAATGGAGGATCGCAACTAAATCACTTGTTGACTGGTACACTTTTTAAATGTTTAAGTAGAACACACTTTATTTTCAAATATTACTAATAAATGAAAACTTTAGTTTTCCTGTTGTTGTCACGGGAATCCACGCTTCTGGTTTTACAATTCCCTCAACAACAATGAAGAACAGTAATCTGACAAAGGAAACACATTAAATTGTCGCTAGTTGTAGTTGTAAGAAATACTTGTACACTAGTTTATAATAAAAGAGATAAACACATGTATTTTCGAATAAAGATGACCTCAAAATAATATAGCCCGTCGACAAGTACGAAGATAAAATATAGGAGTATCCATCGAGACAAATTAATTTAAACTTGAAACGTTCTACTATTAAATGATGCAAGAAAAAAAATAAACAAAACAAATGTAAAATATTTAATTGTATGCGAGAGACAGTCAAGGGTCAGGGCGTATGGCTTTTATTATCGTTATCTGTGACATTGAATATCAGTTTTAAGATGACATGTTTCTTTGTTTGGTGTTTTCTAATAATTAAGTTATAATAAAAATATGATGGGTGATATCCAACAACAAGTGTCGAGAAACGAAAGATATAAAGTTATAAAATTTTCACATTAGGTTAAGTTTAACTGAATTATTTTAAATGTTCACAATCAACTGTTTATTTGCTTGTTTTCAATGTAGCACAGTTAATCACATGGAGAGTTTTCAAAAGTAAAAGCATACTCTTGTGTACAAAATAAAGGTAACAAAGATGTATTCATGCTTCCTTGTAAAGCAGAATTTGCAAAGTATTTGATAAAATGATACGATGGGATGTTGACAGCAAGCAAATACTGAATTCAAAGCAAATTGTGACGAAAAAGCTGATACAAAAGTAGGCTGCTGTGTACACTTCACCGTTGTTTGCGCACCGAAATAACAATTTCGCATAGTTTCGAGGTAAGAAAAAGGATCCTGGAATCAACATTAACACACGCATCCAACTATAATACTAATGGCAAATTTAAAAATATTTCTTTGAACGAAATTTCTTATCTTACCCATTTCAAGGCATGATCGTTCATAGAAATCAAATTCTCAGATCGATTCAATAGTCATAGCATTCCTTAGAGAAAAGGTACAGCTACAGAGAAGGGTTTCTTGGGTGTTTTTCTAATAAGAAAAATAATACCTACTTACATGATTTGGAATTTAATAAAATATTTTAAATACGACATCGTTGACAGATGACAAGACAATCAAAAGAAGGATGGAACGACATTGAAAATATTCAATATAGATACTTTTTATTCTACTTTTTTTTAGGTTTATATTCGAATCGAACTACAAATCCAAAAAATGTCTTACTTTTAATCAATATGAAATTAACACTACGACATCTCATAAAGCAACTACCTATTAAATTGTCAAATTATGAGGGAATTTGTTATTTGAATTACTTAGAAAACACAGTTATTCATTTTGAGTGTTATACATAAAGAACCTATTTCTTTTTTCATGTGCAGCAGAAAAGCTTCCTATTTAGGACATTT
>BGZK01002884.1:0-38776 GCA_005406025.1 Eumeta japonica | reverse complement strand
AGGGCGAAGCACCTGTCCGAAATACGGCTAGGACTGTGGGTTAGAGTGAGACAGGAGGAGCCTGCCACCACTGCCGTATGCGTGAGTGAAAGGGAAGCCAGACAGACACGCCGTAACGCGTTACGTTACGAAGCGGTTTACCCTCCCATAAAAAATCATCACTTCAAAAAATTGTAACAACTTTTTTAAATTCCAAGACGTACTAAAGCATTTAAACGTAAAAGGATCAGTATTAGAATATCAAAATAACTACAAAGATGACACCACGGTTCAATATACGTTATTTTTTATATCCAGCTTAACTTTACATGTGGGCGTTGTGCCGGGACAGGACTGAGAGGCGAGAAGGGCCGCGGGCGAAGGATATAGACGGTACGAAGTGACGAAGGGTGGTCCACGCCGTGAAGGGACGAGTCGAGGCGAGCCCCGACGTATTCCAACGTCAAAGGACTGTGGCCACAGGCACGTATGAAAGGCGCGGGCGGGCGCCGTCGTTCGACATTACGGAGTGCCAATAAATGTGCACTTGCATCGCGCGGCACGCAGGCAGAATAGCATTACTGTATTGGACAATGCCGTAGTGACCGTAATTTGACATTTCGAATGTTGTGGAATTTATGTGGTGTATAACGACGTATTTCGAGGTGTATAATGTTGCGGGAGTTGGATTTGGATATACATTTTGTATTATTCATGCTTTAGGAAGAGGTTGCTAATTTTAGATACAGCTTTATGTGAAAGAACAGTATATGGTCATAGACTTCGAATGGAATAATTTGATTTATTGTAAAATAATTTGTTTTCATTTTAACACGACATAAATTCATATGAATATTTGCCAAGTTGTCCAGACTCGTTTGTAGTTGTTTAACCTGAGTGACTACCTCTATCTAGGCTTTATGTCTAAAAGTGCAAACGTAGACATTCGTATGACGGACAAGGTTCCGATCTAAGGAGCTTCATATCAAGTTGTATCGAAAGAAAAAAAGGTATTAGACGAGCAAACAAAAAATAATGTTAGCAAATGGAGTGACTCAACTGTCAAGGAAGCAATTAGACATTTCAAGTAGCATTTGTTAAGAAATTTGATGACACAAGAAGAATTGGTGTCTAATATTTAAAATTAAATGTTGTTTTGCCTAATGTAAACCTGATACATAAGAGATAAATATACATACATACATATTAATTTGATGTTAGGTTTTATCTAATAAAAGTGAAAACTGGAAATATAAGACAGTTATTGTAAATGTTAATGTTTTTAAGTTGGAACCACCCAAAATTTGAAAGAATAATGAATGAAACTATATATTGATAGTTGGCGCATGAAACGATATTAATACGGATGACTCGGATGAGACGGAAACAACAATTGAAAAATTAAAAAAAAACCGCATACGTAAAAGTGAACTATAAAGTTAAAAGCAGATGAAAAAAATCATCCAAAATGATAAATATTTGCAGTCGGAGGCTACGTGTATCAAAAGTCGCAGCAAGTATATATGAATTCGATGTTTTTGATTGCAAATACTTATTTTTGATGGATGATTTTCCAAATCATCTTCTACTTTTTTGGTCCATTTTTACACAGTAGGGTTTTTTAATTTAATTAATTTCGCTGCAATAATCGCGATAAAACCTTTTATCAATCGAGGCTTTTATTTACTATGTAAGTATTAATAAAATAGTAATAACATAATAGAATTTACATTAAAAAATTGACACAATCGACGAAGAGAAATAATAAATATTTAGGTCAGTCATTGCCGCTTGGCAGTCGAGTAAAGGTTCAATGTCCCTGGGCCCTTCCCTAGATCACTAAGCTTCGTGAATCGACGACGCGAATTCGAAAAAGCGTCATAATGCGCGGCCGCACCTATTTCAGCCCCGTGTAATCTCCGTTGACCCGCTGCCCTGCGACAGACGGTAGTGTTTTTGTGCGGGAGGCTGTGAGCAACCAGACCAGCGACCATGGCTCGTCGCATCGACGAAGGTTAGTATTAACGTTACATTTTTTACTATTGTGTTTTTTAAGTTTATTTTTAGTTTTTACAATGTAAAAGTAATTTTTTTTTTATTACAGATACGATTCTTCAGCTATTATCAGATAATAGTGACGAAAAATTCATCAGAGAGTGAGAAGGAAGACCACATCGAGGTTGATCCCGCTTATGAATCAGTTAGTGAGGATGAGGTCTCTTCTTTGACACAATATCCACCTCAGGTCTAGACGTTCAGGTAAATGACCACGCATCTCCATCAATTGAAAATTTGTGCTTATGCCCGTCAGCAAAACGAAGGATGACGAAATCTACTTGCTACAAGTGCCATAAGTCATTGTGTGGCGAACACAAACTTGACGTGCCACAAATGTCTTAGTTCATAGTCTTTTACCAAATTATGTTTTTTGTTAATTTCATATGTTACTTTTGATTATTTGAGTTTTTCGAAGAATTATGTTTTAGTTTTAATTGGTAGCATTTAAAAACAAATATCTTTATTTTGAGCGAAAATATGGTCTCAGTAAAAAGTCTGATTAAGGATAATTATGTGATTTAAATAAATAAAAATGTTATTTTTTCTAAGTAAATAAATATAATAAAAATATGTAAAAGAAATTAATATTTTATTCAATAAAACCTTATAAACCTACTTTTTGACAGCGTGTAGTCAGAAACGACGAAGGTTAGTAATAAGCGTTGAAAAATAAGGTTAGTGATCTAGGTTAAATGACGTAACATTAGAGACATATAAAACGATGCACTACACAATTAAATATCTCAAAAAGATCACACATAAAACCTCGTAATAGTATATCTTTATATTGATGTTGTATAACAATTGTTGTTGTTTAAAACTTAATCAAAACGTATTTCTTACTTTTCAAATACTAATAACCAATACAGTATTAACTTAAAATAAATAGATTATTTTAGTAGGCAATTATATAGGCCCGCTTTGTCTCTTACTCGATTGAGTAAATTGTCATTTAAACGAGTACCTCAGGTGATACAACAAATTCATTCATTATGCGCAGCAAGAAATATTAGAAATTATACTTAACAAAACATTCAGGTTGTGTAAGGCTTAAACGGATTCTCAAACCGATAAATACCTATTCGATGATTACGTCACTCAATGTAATACACATCTTTCTTTTGCCTCTACAATCGTTTTTTGGAATGAAGTTTCTTAACACGGCTCGCGACAGGAGTTGATTGGTAGAAATTGTAACGTAACGAAAAAGCATTATGTCCTTCCATGATACTTTTTATTCTTCTCTCTCTATATAGACATTACTTTTCAAATAGTAGGTATAATTCACTATTTTGTATCCAATTTTATCCAACGACCGACCACCGCAATTTAGTTTTTTGAAATCTTACGGCCGCCATTTTGGTTTTGTAAAAATAAAACCTTGCATATAAACCACATGGTACGATTTAGACGAATCAATACACTTTATTCATGAAAATCCATACAGCCATTGAGATTCCGATGGTATAAAGAATCCCGTATAATTAGATATGCCTGAAAAACATAACCCTGTCTTTGCTATCGCGCAGCCGAGTAAAAAGCATGTTATGTCATGATTTTGGGGATTTAGTTGAAGTTACTTTCAACCTAAAGCATTGATGGCATAGTTTTAAATTATTCCCACATCGTCAGGGGCCTCGTAAGGTTCTTCAAAACTTATCGAATTTAAATTACGGCCGAATCGTAGGTGTTAGAGATGAAGGCGGTATATGTGAATAAAAGTATTTTTCTCGAAGTTAATTTGCTATCATTCCAGCGTGAAATTCTCTCTCGTGAGAATTTTCTTGTTAAATTTAATTTCCTTTTGACGTAAAAGGAAATACGAGAGAATTTGAATTTCAAACGTTTCGAATCCCATTTAATTTTGTTTAGCAATTAGGGGATTATAGATAAAGTGTGTGGATACGCGATTATATAAAAGAAATGTATTGGTTTGTATGTCTTAGTGGAATTTTTACATTTATATATTTTATTTCGTGATAATAATGTTACTCGTGAAATGTTCCTTTTTTAATTAAATTATTTATATAAATGGATAGAGGATTCGTTCATAAAGTCGGAGATTTTCTTCTGTAACATTTTTTCTTTTATTTTACGCTAATACAATGTTTGTTTTCAGGTTGGCATGACGAGTCAGCATACAGCGGCTGATGTGAGAAGTGGGCTGTGCCCGGCCAGACGTGAGGAATGTAGAAGAAGGCAAGAGCGAGTAACGGCGTGGATGTGGCCTTATTGGGGAAAGGGTGTACCCCAAAGAATAGTTTAAAGCTACACGTGTGACATGGGTAATATTGCACGTGGAGGTGTTTTTCAATTGGCAATGGTTGACAAAAGCGAATCGCGCACATTGTTGAGATGCTCGTAACTTACTGTTTGGCACCTTGTCTGTGGATGTATGCAACGCGATAGCGTTTCGTCAGAATGCACGATTGTTAGTTAATCACGTTGCGCGTCGGGATGTAAAGTTAATGAGTTTATAATGACAGAATAAATATATAACGCAGTAAATTAATGCATTCCCGTAGCTCGGGTGAATTGCTACAATACGCCAACGGTATTCTCATTTCAGGTGGTTTAACATAATAAAAACTTTAGACATAATGTTCACTGCATATAGCCTTAAGTTTTGAAATGTATTTTTAATTTACCACGAGTCGTTTTTTTAAGATTTATTACACATGAATATGAAAGTCATTGAAACTGGGTTGGCATCTGTCATATGTGTAAGATAATCTCCATCAGATACACCTAACTTGTCATGTAGATGAGAGAAGCAAAGCTTGCATGAGATTAATATTTTTTTTCAAGTATACCACTTTAGGCACGTTATGCAAAAAAGATGACAGTGAATATTTACGATGCGCGCGCACATTGCTCTCAACCTCGCCTAACTCAAATTCAGATTTGATCTGAAATGTGTTATTATGGAAACCTATTCAATACAGTATTTTTGACCAATTTTACTGATTTTTGTGAAAATTCTATAACCATTACACTATAATTCCTTTATTCGATAATTATAACAATGTTTCCTATTACTTTAAAAATAATCTCTAAATTAAATGTTCAAACACGAAATGTTAAGTGATCGATAAAAAATATATAATTGATGTCAAAAAATGAAAAGCATTAAATAATGGCTCACCCAGGAAGCAGCTTCTTGGCGCATCATTGTTGGCATTTTTGAGAGCTTCTTGCCCCCACCCTTGTTGTCGGATTAGGTGCCTGAAAAGATGACTGTGCATGTAGCTTACTTTGTACTGAGCATTGATGGGTGCAAAATGAGTGGCGATTATTATAATGCAAAGTGATCAACTAAGTTAAATAACTTACCAATGACCACATTCAAACTTGATTAGTTGTGTATATTGTGCTACACTATAATAAATAATACTTTAAACAAAGAAAACAGGAATATCCCGCTAATTAAATTTAGTAGTTGTCTAAAAAAAAATACTATTCCATAATGTTTCATTTCTTCAAGTATGAATATTTGAATTAATTAGTTTATTTAACATTTATGGCTTACCCTACTATGAAGGATAAGCTAAATAGATGTTTCCTTGTATCGATTCCCATATTCATTATTAATTATGAAACTATTCTCCCCGCAAAGCTTGATGTACGATAACTTAGAATTGTGTTTGATAATCCTTATAAATTAGTGACTTCTTAAAAAAGATTCACCCAAATAGAAAACAAGGCATAAACTGCTAGTTATAGCTCACTAAAATAGTAAAATAGTTGTAATTTATGAAAGATTGCTCAATATAATTTTAGCAGTTCCTTAATGCGATAAACACATCTATCATAGAAAAATACATGGAAAATATTGAAAATGATTTTTTGCGCTTACGTTTCTATTTAAAAGCTAGTTGAGAATTTTTAGTTGACACACAAGGAATAAAGGAAACAAGCATGGTAGAAAGCAAGCCAAGTAAAACAATAGAACTTTATTTACATTACAGATTTTCATCCAGACACAAAAGCAAACAAGCTCACCCATTTATTATTTCGACAGTATCTGAAGTTCTTTCGAGGAGTGGGTCTAACTTGGTCTTCTTTTGACCACTGAGGGATAATACTTTCTTTATTGACTCCATGACATTCTGACCTGCCATCTTGGCTGGGAATGTAGTCGTGTGGTAAACACGGTCCATGGATGCATACGAACCACTCAGCGATTCACCAAACATGTCAACTTAAGAACCAAAAAGAATAAGGCCAATGAGAAGGGGAGTGGTGTGTAATGTGGTTTCTGTGCTTAAACGTACATTATGAAACTACAGTGATTTTTTTGTGATTAATGCAACCAAGAAACATTGCACCCAGTTATCCAAAATTTTGCCTAATAATTGAAATGAAATTTTGCTAATTAGAAACAATATTTGATACAGGTAATATATTTAAAGGGTAAATAAAATATGTATAAAAAGTTGGTGATTGTTACCATCTCTTATTTTATACCCTTTATTCGTAAACTAAATTGTTTAAATATTGTTCAACAATTATAAGGAAAGACATTAATGTGATCAAAGAAACAATTACATTTATTTAAGATAAAAAGATGTTCCTAAAGTTTTTAACTTTTCCATATCCTATACTTCAAGAATACAACACTGTATCCATAAAACAACAAAAACATAAACAATGTAAGCATATTCAGTGATTTGTTGCAGTAATACCATTTGCAAAAGGAGAAGAAACTTACCTTTGCGCGCTTAATATTCACTGTCTAACTTCGGAAGATTGAAGTGCACGTCTAGCAGCCTCGGCGTAAACTCTGTCTTTGATGAATTGAGCCAAGATGTACAACATGCGAACAAACTGAACGAACTTCGTGCAATACTTAAAACGCATGCGCAAATTAATACGTCAACTTGAAATTTAAAATAAGAGTTTAATTCAATTTTTAAATGTTAGTAATGTTAAAAATAGTATTGGTGCAATGAAAACCTTGGTAATTTAGAGCGAATATTATAACTTACATTGTTTCTTCTACACCTCGGTTCGGCGTATTTTTAAACACGTAAATTTAGGTGTAACTCAAAATTATAAATAACTGCGATTTTAGTTTTAAAATAAATTAAAAACACTTTCCTCACACTTATAAAGCGAATACATAACTAGTACACAACAACATTGAAACTTTGTTATTGCTAAATGTCAATTCGACAGTGACAATTACATCCCTTAAAAATGTCAAATCCATTCCGTTATTACGGTTAGTTAAAGGTACAGTATATTAAATAGAAATATAATTTATAATATTTTAATTGTAATTTGTATTTCGTTTTGAACAAAATAGAGCTGAAAAATTAGGCAAAATAAATTAATATTCGTGTATTATTTATATCAGATGTATTAAAAGATATTTTTTGCAATGCCATCTATGAATGTTTATTAAAACAAATAAGATTATACATTTGTCATAACAATTTTATATGTTATGACAAAGAAACAACAGATGGCGTTAGCATTACAATTTATTTTTATTTTAATATTTATTATTTATAATTTTTCAGACTTAGAAAGTGATGATTTACAATTTTCCTAAAATCAAATCGAATGCGTCAATTCTCAATGAAGGTATATATCGATATACATCAGAGGCACCACATAAATTATAATTTTTACATGTTTAAAAAGATAATGAATATGATTGATTCAGGTCATTTTAATTGAGCCAAATAAATGGTTTTAAACACGCAAAAACAACCGAACAAAATACACATAGTGGTTTCGATTTTCCATAAAATATTTCATTTCTTATTTCACCCTCTCAGAGCAACTCATCGATAATATCGTTAATTTCATTTGTATTAAAGCAGCTAAAATATAAGTTTTGTTATCAATAGCTTAACAATATTTTAAACAGTTTAATTTTTCGTACAAAAATTTCATCCCTTCCAGTTACTTTCAAAAAAACAACGCATTTCTTTGTCTCTCATTAGTAATGATTAGCTAAAATATAAATTTTGAGATCAATAGCTTTAGCGGTTTCGATTTTCTACAACATTTCACCCCTTACATTAAAGACTCTCATGGTCAGTTTAAAAGAAAATCATGTAATTATTTTTTCTCTTTATAATTAATTAAAACGTTAAGTGATATCTGTAGCTTCAACGGTTTATTTTTTCACAAAACAGTACTTCATCCTTTTTATCCCTTTAGAGATTGAATTTTAAAAGAGGCTTAGTATTCGCCTACGTTATAACACTATCCTCTGTAGATACTAAATTTCCTATCTCCAGATCTAGACCTAGTTTTGACTGCGCGTTGATATACAAGTCAGTCAGTTTTATCTTTATACATAAAAATCCAGTGTCACAATGTTTGTTCACGATGAACTCTAAAACGCTCAACTGATCTTTATGAATCTTGGCATTTATGTGAACTTGAGAGATAGAATAGTTTATATTCTGATAAGTGGCGTAATTGTCAACTATTTTTTTTTTAGGAATTTTTTTCAATTTTTTCAAATTTTCATCCGAAAATACGTACATACAAACACAAATTTAAACTTCTCTAAATTCCCGCACATCAATTGGTATAAGGTGGATTGAAAAAAATATCGCTTACCAATTCGCACCACATTACATTTAAAATCATTATTATACTTTAAGATTTATATTGGTAGCGGTATCGAAATTGAAAACGAGACTGGGGTCAAACGACGTAAAATGTTTGTAGATGGTTATAGGCAGTGGCGTATTCAGAGGGGGTCATGGAGTCACAACATGCCCTCACCCCGCCCCTGTACTGGGTCTGTGCTGTGCTGGTTGGATCCACCCTGCGCTACTTATACTTGTAAGGGCATGTTTATATTGACGTCTGTTATACACAGACGGCTAGACGAATTGTAAAAAAATTTGTATAGTGGTAGATTGTGTTTCCAAATAGGATATAGGATTAATATAATAACATTATTTTGTATTATTTAATAAGATATAAAAAAAATGTATGAATACCAGAAAAATGTTTATTTGTTATCACTTACATCCATGGCCAAGGAAGAACCAGGATTAGCATCGAGGACGCTATTGCAATAGCGGGGCCGGGATCGGATTCAAGAATGGAACCAGAATTGACATCGATAACAGGACCGTGATCGGTATCAAAATAGATATCGTGAACAGCATATATTAAAATTGAAGGGATTTATTCTATATACACGCGAGCGACTCCACGGGCATATTCGGAATTATTGCTAAATGTTAATTTGCGCCCATCGAAGCGGGTGGGTAACAGCTAGTATTACTAGAATAATAACAATTTTTCTTTGTCGAAGAATCAGTTAATCCACTGGACGTATCGGTATGGATATATATAAAATTTGGACCATTCGACGCAGAATCGTTTGTAGATGGTTATAGGCTATCAGTATTGATGTACATTGTAAAAGTAAATGTACTTTTGTTTGCATGTTTGGCGTTCGTTAACGGCTTGTAATAAAATGTACGGATTGTAATAAAATTTTGCTTATTGATGCATCATGTGCTCGAATAGGATATAAGGCAATTGTAATCTAATAAAATATATACAAAGTCATTAAACGTATTACCACGTTTGGTAATACGTTTGATGGTATTTGTAGTAAAAAAAAACAATTATTGCAAAATTTTAATTCGCGCCTCGCAAAGCGAGCTGGTAACGGCTAATTGTTATCCATTTACACTGATTGTGTTGTTTGCAGATAGTCATATCTTGTAGTGTTTAATAAAATCTTAATAAAACTTGTAATGTCCCACACATCCTCATCATGACGCAGCACAACAAAATATACCAATTATCCCATCGTAATCTCTCTGCCACTAGCTTTCTGTAACTGAAAATTCGAAATAAATATAAATTTAAACCTATGCGTAAATTAAAATATAGTAATGACTTATCAGCAGACTTGAAGATGATGAAAGTTTGAAAAATACACTGAACCCCTACTAAAAACACCAGCCAGAGATGTTTTGCAAGGGCACATTTGTTCATAAGATATAGTTTTTCAAAATATCGTAAGATTAAACAATTTGTAAGTGACATACAAATAGTGTTTATATTTTGTTATAGGCTAATTCACAACAAGAAAAAGGTAAAGGATGATTCACTTTTAAGTATAGAGCTTCTCTTGATGAATAATATTATTATACCACTTGCTTTCTGCTCGCGGCTTCTCCCGCATGGAACATACAATATGTTCTTTAATCCTTTTAATTGAACGATATTGCTGTCAGTCTCTCGTTCACGATCGAGAAAGGAATAATGATTGTAATTATCATTAAGATCGTAATCGGTGGATACATAAAATGAAGGAATTCTACACGGGCGGAACCGTGGATGGAAGCTAATGCATTTCTC
Organism: Eumeta japonica; assembly: GCA_005406025.1. NCBI lineage: Eukaryota > Metazoa > Arthropoda > Insecta > Lepidoptera > Psychidae > Eumeta > Eumeta japonica. The sequence goes on along the minus strand of BGZK01002884.1, from coordinate 28,387 downwards.
GATTATTTTAAGGGTTCCCAGCCAAAGTGCTAAAAACGGAACCCTTATAGTTTCGTTATGTCCGTCTATCCGTCCCTTCGTCCCTATGTCACAGGTATTTTATTCAAAACGACAAGAGGTATATTGGTGAAATTCATGGTGTATGCGTTTTGTATAAGCCGATAGTAAAATATCAAAATAAATAGTTCAAGGAACACCACATATATAAGAGCAGAAAAAAAATTTTTCAGCTCACATCAACGAGTGGCATATATTTCGATATTTATTTTAAAAATACTATAAAGAAAAAGAAATATCGAAGATAACACTTGATTACTTACTATAATACTTTTTAACAAAAATTATTTTGAATACGGTCGGGTATACTGTTCTCGAGTCATTGCCGAAAACTGTACTTCTCAACAAAAGGACATAAGTACCATGAAGATACGGTCTTTTGCTGATGCACTTAATTTTCACTAGTTTAATAATAATAGTTGACATATCTGCTTGTTTTTTGATGTGAAATACCTATTGGCAGCAAAATGGACCTGAATGCCGTGTCAGATAATTCATTCCGTCACGCCCCCCACTACGCGGCCGCTCTCGACTCCTTTGTGTGCGTACGCGCGTATACTGTGTATACACTTTGATACTTCCTGCATGAGCTGCGTTCTTCTTCTATTCGACTATACTATATTTCACACGTATAGATTTCGAATCAGTTATATTATCAGATCGAAATATGAGCGATAGTGATAATGAAACTACAAATTTTCTTTATTTTATTAATGTTTAGTTTGGATTTTTATTTATTATGAAACCTAATATTCACATAGATGTTACACAACTACCGGGCGTCTCGTGACGGCCATCTTTTTTTTTAGAGGCGACTAAAGTTCTTATAATTATTCAGTGCGGGGAACATAGACAAATTGTACTAACCTAATTTTTTCATCTGTAGTGCATTTATTTGTAATAACGGCTTCGGAACTCTATAGTGAGCATGGTCTGATATGCTCTTGGCCAGATTTTTTGTATGAACTAACACGTGAGTCTTTTCAACAAATTAGTGTATTTTACATATAGTTAGCGGCAACTCGTGTTTTTGGTGTATGAGCATGCATTTCTCTCGAATAATGTAATTGACATTGACTCTAAAGTAGAACAGTAATCTATATTGTTTTCGAGAGTGCGACCGGAACAGGAATCAAGAAAGAGAAATCTGATTCAGAATCTAGAGGCTAGAATTGCAATCAGAGCGGGGTCAAGATCGAGGTGAAAATTGTTTTGATCCAATGTAAATTCGCGGGATCACGATAAAAATTAAAACGACGAGATCGGTTCACATAAAAGATAAAGAAATTCGTTATACGTCCACGCAGGTGCAACCGCAAGGAAAAGCTAGTATAATTATTGTATTCGTTAGGTTAAATTGAAATTAAAACAATAACAAACAAAAGTGTAGAATTTGTGATTTGGAGGAACGAAGATTTATAATTTAATGAATTTTTCATAGTGCCATATAAATAACGGTTTCTTTCTATATTTTTCCCATTTATAATTAAAAAGAATAGTTTTTATTATAATATATTGTGGTGTGAGATTTAATTAAAATAGAATTATTTAAACATTTCAGCATTTTTGAAGATAAAACTAGTGTCATAAAAATTAAAAATATTCTGTCATTTTATTCTACATACAATACGATTTAAATTTATCAAGATTTTACCCGAATTCTGTTTCAATAAAAGTTTAAAGTGACCACAAGTAGCTGTAGTTAGCGCAGTTAGTCTGTGAGCTCGTTAATTTTAGGACGGAGCTCACGAGGATAACCAATCGCAGTTATTCTCCCTGGCTATGCCGAAAGACTAGAGGGTTCGCCGGCTTTGCTCGTTTGTTTCGCTCGGGATCGGGATCGAGGGACCGCGAAACTTTCGGCGTAGACCACGGGGATGCATTCTCCAAAATTGTTACTCCGTGAATCAGATTGTATTCTTACTAATCTATTTGCATCTTATATACATATATAAGCGAAATACCACTGATTGACTCATCACAAAATCTCCGAAACTATAAGGTCGATTGACTTGAACTTTGGCACAGTTACTCTTTTCAGGATGTAGACGTTCAATATGAACGGATTTTACCCAAAATCTATCCCTATATTCTATTATTTCAATTTATGGCGATGATTGTACATTTGTAACCTAATTATGCGAAAACGATTAGACAGATTTAGATGAAATTTAGCGCATAGATAGAATATTTTCTAGATTGTGTGCACGATATTTTATATCTCTCACTAATGCGTAACTGCGCAATAATTTACAAGAAAGCAGAAGTGATATTGAAATCAACGATAGAACTATAGAAGAAACAAAGCTACAGCGCGACAGGAAGGGAAAGGGACGCAGGATTGAATTCGAGAAGAAAACTAAAGAGGAATTAACAGTGACACTGAAACTTAAATTTAAACAGGATCGAGATTGGTAATAGTAATATTATATGTATAATATATAAGATTAGTTGATACAGAAAATGAGGATTTAATTAAATATTGACGCGAACGAAGCCGCAGGCAAAAGCTATTCTATGCATATATACGATATCCTTGCCGTGGACAAAATATTATTTTAATAGCTTATTGGCATACATAGTCTTTATGGTGTAAGTGCAGGTCTCTATAAAGATCGCTCAATATTATAAATTTAAAAAATCATTCAATGTCGACGCGATCACAGCCGCGGGCACAGCTCTTTATTAAGGGACTCGTTATAACGACTAGCTGTTTACATACAAAAGTAACAAATTTACCGTGGTTACAATTTTCCAATGCTCATATTCTGGAATTTGAATATTTCTGGTTCAGCGATGAATTCGACGTTGGATTTATAGTAATGTAGAAATTGTGTAAATTAACTGGAGATTTTACTAAGAATCACCGAAAAACGACACCGATCACACCTAATAAATGCCGAATTGAAAATTTTGAAGCGATTTGTTTTTGAAAAAAAACCACTCAAGGGAGAAAAAGTAATAATAGAACCGATATTTCTCAAAGAGAATTTTAATAACACTACGTAATTGTAAAATATGATTATTTCAATGGCTTTGAGTTTGATTGAAAACAGATTATTATATAAATAAGATGTTGTTTTGAAATATAAACTAAGTCGGTAAAAAAAAGTAACGAAATAGTGAAGTAAAAAAAAATATAACGCTTATTTTAATTTAAAAATGACCAACTTTTAAATGGATAGGTCTTATTTCTTAATTTACATTTATTATATTAAGATTTTTTTAATTTGTTAGAATACAAAAAAAAATTAATAAAATCACACTATTATTAAAGCGATAAGTAAGAAACAGTAGTGGTAACGAAGGAATAATACTGTGTTACATTCCACGTCCGAAGTGGAAGAAGCCACGGACGCTCGTCTACGCTCCTAATAAAATGCACCGAGTGTACAAACAAGGTCACACGCTCCTTGATTAACTGTCGGGCGGCAGTGGACAGCCGCAGCGTCCCGTCGGGATCTACACTACGCTAAATATGAACATGGAGACATCACTCACTACCCGTAGACGGGAACTGATAGACCACTCGCAGGTACGTTGGCACAGGGTGCCGCGTCGCGCCGGTATTCCCCACTGGTGTACACCGCCACGTTGGATAAGTCTTTGATTTCCACTTCGTCTATCACGTCCAGCTTTTCGTCGACCACGAAACCGAAATTGTCCATTTCGTCCGTTTCCAACAGCCGTTTGCTGCACCACTCCCGTTCTCGAATAGAATTAAATTCGTAAGCGTTTTTCAGGTACCTATGTCGATGCCCTCGATACAAACGGAACGATTGCTTCAACGATGCAGTATCGACTGAATTGAGCGACGCATGCACATACAAAAGGTTCCCTGGACCGGAAAATCAATTATATACATTTATCGTAGTTTACTTTAGCGTAATGACACGTCGCACAGCGATATAAGTGACTTTACTGACTAATCAAAAGACATAAAAAAGGAAGTAATTTTATTGTACTGTTTTGTAACCTGTTATTAAATCTATTATGTTTTGCGAGAAAATAGGTTAATGAACGTTTTTAAAGATAGTGATTTCACTTATTCGGTTTAAATGATTATTACAATTCTAACGGTTTCTTGATACATCTATAAATACAAGATGTTCATCAAGAGACACAAGGCATTCCCTTGCTATATTGTAAACTGCGCTCGCTAGCTAAATAAATAAAAAAAAAACAAAATAACTTCCCTAAAAAAGATAAATTCCAGAAAAATCTTTCATAAAAACAAGTCTCCTCATGCGATTCCGCCTCCTTCTCTGTCAATGCTTTTCACGCATGTTTCCATCTTTATGAGCAGTTATTTTTGGGCTTGTATTTTCGAGAACTATATATTTACGAGATAAATTATGTTTGTTTATGCCGGATGTGACGTATTTTTTGGCCTACTCACATTCGGAGATTATCTGAGACGGCTAGTCGAGGGCTATTCGTTACCGAATACGGCGGTCAGTTTATTTTCGCGATCAGTGCGTTAACAAGCGTTATCAACGTTCAGGTGATTGTGTAACGGATCTATTGTAACTCTACGTTTCGGGGTATACACCTGCTTTTCTACATGTTTCCTTTTGTTCCGATCTCGATGTCCGGACTCCCTATAGTGTCATTACGTAAGACTATGTCTTTTTTTTTTGTAATAGTAGTTTTATACGTTGAAAGGTAAAACCAAAAACAAAGAAACATATTCTTTAATCGTTATAATTCTATTCCTAATATAATAATTGTAAATATGATAATTGTAATAAAAGCAAATAATGTAAGATTTCAAAAATGTGTTTCATTTCTAATTGTTCCAAAATCCATATTTTATATATGAAAATTTTAATTTTGTATGGCATCAATACAATACATAGAGAAAAAATATATATGTTTTAAAACTACTGTAAACTAAGTACTTATGTGCACTTTTATGGTCGAATTTGTAAGCAAAACAAAACCCATCTATTGTATTCGTACGAGTAAGCGAATAGGCGGTGGTGGCGAATCGGTCAGGGTGTTGTTCGTTATCAGAAGACAATGGTTCAATTCCAGTCCACAAACGAACGAACCAATGAGTTTTTATTTCTAGTTAAGTCAAAGCTATTGCTGTATATCTCGGAAAGCAGACTAAGCAGCAGGCTCAAAATTTACATTTATTCATACGCATTTACAATTTTTAGAGGCCCTTCTATATTTATGTTTTACGTATAATTATAATTTCTCGCGGAACATATTATTTAATTTTTAAAATAACCATAATACCATGGTTTATAAAAGATGGGATAAAGTTGTATTAAATAAAATAAAAGTAAAGAAAATAATAAAAAGTTACTAAGATGTATACAATTTTGGTAATACAATGTATACAATACAAGGAAGAAAGGTTTCATTTTTTTTTAAACTTTACAGCCTATGAACATTAAATGTAACGTATACGATGTCTATCACATTACTCAAAGAAACTAAATCTCGTTTAATATAAATAATAATTAGCTAGCTCGGAAATTCCCATTGTTAAATAAACTTCATTCATGTATTTTTTATTCCATACTTTTGTCCTCTTCAAAAACAGAAGGAGGTTCAATATTTCAAATTTTTCAAACTAATAGATAAATACAATATTATCTTTTGATATAATAGAGATCTGTATAGGTATGTACAGCTGTAATATCAACAATTTTCACACGACAAAATAAAACAAATGTTAAACGTCAGTATTTTGATAATTTCGTTTAAAATAACACTACGACACCTGCCATTTCAAATACAACCTGATTAGATGTCAACTTTTCTTTTTGATGTTATTGAATAAGGCGCAACATATATAGTTTGTAATAATGATGTTCGTGCACGAAGAATTGTATATTCTCACATCCATTATCACGGAAGATAACCAGCAGACTATCTTGACTATACGTAAAGAGATAGAGAAACAATAATTGTATAACCAGATATGGAAAATATTGGTCCAATAACGAACAGCAGTGTTAGGCCGCGGCATGGAGCGATCTGCGAAGCGGCAGCGGGGCGGAGCGGCAGCGGGCCGGGGCGGTAGCGATCATCACAAATGCCTGTGCCTCTATTAGCACGGCCTGGGGCACAGCGACAGCGGGACAGGCGCGACGAGCAGGCTAAGGCCGCGGCCTGGAAGCGAGCGATCAGCGGAGCGACTGCGGGCGGGTGCGACGAGCGGCCTAAGAGCAGAATGGTTGCGATGTTGGCGCGGCGCGACATACACAAACGTGTTTACGTTTTTCGCAGCAACACCGTTAATCTAGTGTTGTGTTTATACTAAAATATTTTTTTGTAATGGATTGTGAAATATTAATATCAGTCGTTTTATCAAAACCAGTAGCTATATGGAACAACAAAATTCAACATCATAAAACAGTCAAATATTTTATTTTTCTAGTCATCAAATTTTGAGAGTATTGTCTTAAATCTTCACAGTTGTCGTAGAAATCACCTTTTACATTTTTTTCTATGTTCAAAGGACGAACTCTCTACCCCATAATAAATCGTACGTCAATAATCAACTTCTTCCCAACAAATATTCTCGTTGACGTATTCGACGAAGAGATGTGTTCGTCACACTGATCACGAGCGATCTGACCGCCCCCTCGAGGCTAATTAAGATCGCTGTTGCTGTATCACCTTGCCTTGTTGTTGCCATGCAGCCCAACTGGCTCTCGACCGTGTCTTAGAAACACAAGAGGCATGGGAGCACTTACTTGTCTGCTCAGCGTGGGCATTAGGGAAGCTAACTTTTGACCCATGGTAAACTGTTACTTTCATATATTATAAAATTAATATAATATCAATTATATTTCCTAATTATTTCAATACCTAAATATATTTCTTACTTTTTTATTAGAAAAATGGGATGTATGTGGTCTGTTCCGAATACATATGTAGGAGCTCTCGTTGAGTCAATTTAGCTGCAGCACGTAAATAGACCTGCTAGACCAGTGATATACCACACTCTTAAAGAATATAGATATGAAATAGCATCTTCCTCTGTTGCATTTCGTCCAGTGAATGAAAGTTTCGGTCTTTACTTCCCCCTCAATTCAGGTATCCTATGTCTTCCTAAAATATCGAGACCGCACTAGTGACTCTTTTGAAGTTGCAGGTGTCCATGGGTGGCGGTGATTACCACTCTTTACTGGGACGCATGGTCGTTTGCTCTTTAAAATGCCACAAAAAAACACTTGTACAAACTAAACTACTGATTCAAAAAGGGTTTGAGTCGACATTGCATTCATTTCATTTCGATATGCATAAAACGATGACTATACTCGTAATAATGCCCTTGGTAATTTTAATATGTCAAACAAACAACTCGTACATATTTATTTTCTTTATGTGTATTTTGAAAGCTTTTTTTTTCAGTTATTGTGAGCTACTGTAACGAACTAAAGTATCAAAGAATTTTTTCTTTAGTACCGTTCGAACGAAACGATTCCACGATAAAATATATTATCTGTCTATACTAATATTTGTAAAATTTTGTGATAAACATTCGTTTTATGAATTACTGACTCCAGTTCTACCAATTTTTAAACTTATTTTAATCCTCAATTAAATTTATTATAAATTTATGTTAATGCTCAAACACACATCTATTAAATGTCTAATGAAATGTCTATTATTTTTATGCGTCCCCTGAAAATAATTTTGCTGACGCCCAAGACTAAATCGTGGTTTTTTATGATTAATAGTAACTAATGATTAAAAAATAATACACTGTCATTTGTGCATACTCATATTAGATAGATGTAAAATTTGCAATTTTGTAAGTTTGGATTTAGGAGGTAATCTTTAGAACTATTGATTCGATTCCAAAAACCCTACTAATAGAACGCCACATTAATCCGTATACGGTAGGCAATATTTAATTCTCATAAAGATGCGTTTTTAGTAAGAAACCAAGATAACAATAACTGAGGTCGGAAAAATGTTAACCTTTAATAACTTTACAAAGAAAGGCCGCGACATCGTGTAGCCACATTTCAGCCACAGAGATGGCTTTTAAGTTAGAAGCGAAAGAAATTTTACAGTTATTAACACCTCCAATGCACACTGGACTTGCGTGGAAAATAAAGTCCAAGCCATTCATTATGAAATGAAATGACTGTGGAAGGGTGTGGCTCAGTAGAGAGCCAAGTAAAACCCGATACAACAATCAGTATGCAAATTTCATGGATGAAGAGTTTACCTTTATAACATATTAGATGATGAAGTACTTTATCGAACAATGAAACATGAAGACAGTAAGCTTATATTGGAGAAAAACGATTTGCCGATTCATTCGCCACTGATGTCACATCCGAAACTATAAGTCAGATCAAAATGAAATTTGATTAGAGGATAGGTTGCATAATTTAGGGACCTATTAAAAAGGAAAATTTGAAATTCGCTTTCTATCGGAGTAAAAAGGGGTTGAATTTTGTGTGCAACTTTTATGAAGCCGAGGCCTGACTATGAATTTTGGTATAAATATTGCTTAACAAAAGTGGTGAGACGTATTTTTCAAAATAAGGTCGGGAAAGTGGGGTTTCGTTGTACAAAAGTGAATAAGTACTTTGTTCGTTTTTTTTACATGTCTTAATCGTTCATACAGTTACTATGTAAACTGACGACGTGTTGTGCTCGCCAATAAGAAGGTTTCTGAAAAGGAAACTAGAGTTCGTGTCTGACATTTTACGTTCTGCTGTGCGACACAGAAAATGTCAGATACGAAAACTATGTGGAACTACTGAACCGAACGTAATATTTACTTCATTGATAAGAACCTTCCGGAGTAAAATTGACTAATAATATTTCGCTATGGCTTTATCTGCGTATTTATGCTATTATATATTCTATAAATACTTTCATTCATAGAAAGCTATACCATCTTCGAATAATACGGCATAAATTTTATTTCGATACTGGCATTTGCCCCTGATTCGTGCAAGTAGAAATGTGGCGGGTGACGGAACGGAAATTGCAAATAAGACAAGCAGCAAAATCGAGCTCCGAGATCGGAATCAACGTTGGAATCGATTATGAAACGAGATCAGAATTGTGACCAGGTTTGAAACTAAAAGCGAGGCCTCGATTGGAATCAAGAACGAAATAGCAATTAAAATCATGAATAAGAATGTAATTGGGCCATAAAAAATTAAAGAATTCATGCTATATCTTCGGGACCAGCCGCGGGCAGAGCCGCGGGCGGAAGTTAGTTTTCATATAACGTTATCGATTTACGTAGCGCACGCCATATAAGCTTCGAAAGGTACAGTTTTTATACTTCATCGATAAATATCACCATACATTTGGTTTATTTACACAAAATATTCATAAATTGTATTCCTAGACCGTCCTTGTGAATCTATTTGTTTGTTTTTATATGAAAACCGAATGATTGTCTCCACAGTACTTTCTAAAATTATCGCGAACATATATTTAGATATATTCGCCACTGGATTTGCATTATAATATACTAGCTTTTGCCTGCAACTCCGTATGTCCAGAATAGAGAATATTGATTGATACTTTGATATTCATTAAAACTTCAATGTTGATCCTATTTCCGATTTTATGTTTCACCCTTTCTTTCTTGATATTGTTCTTGCTCTCTCTTTCATTCTCGGTATCTTTTTTCTAATTTTCTAATTCCAATCTCCTTCTTTCTTCCTCTTCCTCTTTTTATGTCTCTCTCTCCATTTTTCCCTGTTTTAAAACAAAACGAGCAAATAAACATAGTTAAATAAATAATAGAAAGGCAAGACTTTTCAAATTGTTTATTTATCTAAATATATACAAAAAAATCTAAGAAACATTTGATCCTGAAGGCCATCCCTAAAACTTCCCGCTGTGATATTTGTCAATTTGTTTTTGAGCTCCTTGAATATCAAAATATATTTCTCTATAAGTTTTTGAAATTTTGTTAGTGTGTAAACTTAAAAATATGAACTACGGCTGACCTTTCAGGCCTTTCCGAAAACTTCGTACTATTTTCAAGCCCACAGTGTTCAAACATTTTGAGCTCTCGTAGCTCAAACACATAGTTGTAGTACGTTTTGAGCACTTAGAATTTAATAATACCAATTTCTCTTAAAAAATTTTAAGAAAGCAAATTTAATTCAATACAGAATTTTAGAATTTTTTAGAGATAACTTTTTTATTTTAGATATCTCTTAAACAAATAAATCTATTTTGACTGAACTAGCGACGATGAATGCATGTTTTTAAGTTCTATAAAAGAATTTAGAACATGCATTTAATTAGGTATAAAATATCGGAGTATTTTGAAAAAATCACTTTTTACAATTTTTTTGTTCACGATATCTCGCGAAAGAATCAATCAATTTTGACCAGCCCGGCGGCAAAGAAGTGGTTTTCTAATGTTAAGAGCTGGTTAGTTTTTGGAATCGATCAGTGAAGCCATTTAATAGTTATTCCAAAAAAAGCGTTTTCTGAAAAACATTTTTTTCATAGTTTTTTTTTAAATTTCTTAGAATCTATCCATCCGAATACACATATACACACACAGACACATAGCCACACACACAGACATACAGACACCATCGTAAAATCGTCAGGAAAGCTTCCTAGGACCTCAATACGTCAAGATATGATAAAAACTCGATTTTTCAAAAACGGGGTAAAACCAATAACTTCCCAATTTTTGAAAAATTCCAATTTTCTTAGCGGGAAGAAAAAAAAACAGCTGCCCGTTCGGATTGCCGTCTCGCTGAGGTTAACTTCATGAACGCTCGGCATTTTCAGCGAAGGGGCGCATCGCGCCGCGCCGCTGTGCATCACGCTTTACTTGTTTGTTTGGCGCCGACTCAAAATTACTTAGGTATACTTACATTAATTTAAGAACTCAGTTGTTAAAGTTAAAAAAGAAGTTTATTGTTTTTTTGCTTTTCAGTTTTTTCGGTGGTTTAATTTTTTTATTAGTAGTGAAGGAGCTCATCAAAGATTTTAAATTGAAAACTTCATCTCTAGAACCAAATGAAAATCGCAAAATAATCGTCAAAAATCACTTTCAAGACATCATTGCAAATCGCAAATTCACGTAACATTATAATAGATAGATATTTTCACTGAAATATTGAAATTGTTGTTGCGCTACGCGCGGCTGCCACCACACTTGTTTTATTAACTAACAATCGTTAGAGACAGAGAGAGTCGCTGAGAGTCGAATGGAAAGGTATGACGCTTTTTTCTTAAGTAACGATTTCTCCATCTAAAGAACACCTCCCATAAACCACGTTAACGAACCTCGTTACTAAAAGGAAAAGCAATCTGTGTTTTTATACTTAGCTTCCAAACAAATTTCATTAAAATCGATTTGAAGGTTTAACCGTGGAACCGTAGCTGACAGACAGATAAAGTTACTCTCGCATTTATAGTATTAGCATGGCTTATGTATTTTTTTTTTATTAAATGATATTTAATAGTTGTATAATTCTAGTAAGAGTACACCCTTATTTCGCATTAAATAAATATTTTACTTTAATATTACTAAGAAAATGTACAAGAAATTATAATTCCAAACTAAATTCGTTCCAGATGCTCCTATAATTTGCGGCGGCGTTTACTATAGCATGGAGACAAGCAGTACGCCACATATCCGAGCCCTACAAGTAGGACTTGCCCTCGAGATAGGTCCCAAGATATTTATATTCTTTATCTTTTAATATTGTAACTTTGATTGCAAGTGATATATTGTATATAAAAATAATACATTTGCTAGGAATAATTGTTACTTTGTATTCATTATGAGAATTTTTGGTTGTCTATATTGAACATTTTTAAAGATTATACGATTGGTTTAGTAATAATCCGTGAGGTTTATTAAATTCAACGAAACAGGTACGAGCCGTTTTAATTTTATTTATAAATAATAAAATACCGGATAAATGCAATTTTATCTCGTGTACAAAGGACTCTATACGTCGAATATCTGATTTGTTTTTTAATTAGACTGAAATTTAGTCGTGGAAATTAAAATAAGTATATATGGTGCTGCGTTTTAGAACGAAATTGCTGAGTATATTGTATATTGTTGAATTTCGTCTTATTATATATTCTTGACTACGTGTCCTAAGACCGAATGATATAAGGTTTTCTTTTATTTGATTTTTTGACTTATCCTTAATATTAATATTGCGTTGTAATAATGCAAAGTCCACTATAAGCTGACACTCGTCGTGATACTTGTACACACTTTTTGGGTGCCAGTTTATACTGGACAACGAAATATACATTTTTGCATACGTTGAAACCAATTTTTATAGCACTTTTTCCATTCTGATTGAGGTATCCCCAAAACGTGTATTTTTAATGTATCAACGGCCTTTTCGCGGCTCGAAAAACGTTGACCACGTAATTTACTCTTCACGCTTAGGAACAAATGGAAATCGTTGGGTGCCAAATCGGGGCTGTACGGCGGATGATCCGTCAATTCGATCTTTTGATTTTCTCAAAACCGAATTGTCTCGGCCGACGTGTGACAGCTAGCATTGTCGTGATGAAGGATGATTCTGTATTGTCGTTTGTTTCTACTTATTTCTTCAAAGACTTCTGGCAAACAAATTGTCATGTACCACTTAAAATTAATTGTTTAACAATTTTCTAGTCGCACTGTAACCAAATGTCCATTTATACAAAAAGAAAGTGTGTTAGCTCCGACGCACGAATGGAGTTTACTGCCTTAAGATGATATTGTACATATAGATTAGTATAATGGTAAATGAAAGCATCTATTATATTATTCAAAGCATAATACACAATTCATTTATTTATGTTAATAGTAAGATAATTAATTCATTTAAGAAAATATTGAAAATAATTATGTTATACAATAAAATTTTTAGTAAGATTGATTTTCTCTATCATTGACGTTATCTTGCGTAATGTTTATCACAGGAACAATAGCGGTATCATTAAACACTGAAACAATTGGTTTATGGTAACTAAAATATGATACATGAATGTCGGAAGATACATGTGTGATAAATCGTGAAAACATCGCATCAATAGTTGTACCATATCTAGTTGTCCCTAGTGTTCTGTCAGAAATTAAATCTAAGTTCAGTTCATCTTTCAGAAATTGTACTAAACGGAAACCATCTTCTTTATTAAAATCAATATTAAAATCTCCACCAAGTATAAGTAGATGTTCATGGTAACGTTTCTTCAATAGTTTTGAACCCCCTTCTGTATACATTAACAATGATTCGTGGAGAAAATCTATTATATTTGTCACATTCTGACTGATTGAAATGTAAACAGTAACCATGACGATTTATTTATTTCAGTAACCATGACGATAGCGTAACGTCATTTATCTAACACTTGATTTTACTCCCATAAAATTCCATACCCCGGGCCTAAATATGAAATCGATTCTTAAGGAGTAAACTCCAAAAACAGGCAACCATTTGCTTCAAAGTGCTCTTAGCACGAACCACTTTTGTTGGTTTCAGCTCATCTTGGAACACCTACACCGTTGACTGTTTAGTTTTAGGATTATACGCATAGATCCCAATTATTATAAACACACCTCTATGGATATTATGAACAGCTTTTGACGCGCAGTGATTGTATTTTTTTATCATATTTTTGCACCAATTGACACGACCCGGTTTTGGTCAATACTTAAATTGTGCGGCATCCACAGCGAAAAAATTTATTTTTCAGCGAAATTTTCGTGTAATATTTTGTGTATGATCGTCAAACGTACGATCAGACACGCCTTTATATTGCGATATAAAATATGATGATCTTGCATTATTAGTTCCCCACAATTATTTTGTGATACACTAACTGATTTAGGGCGACCTTCTTTAAATTTGTTCGCTACGCCCACGATTAAACTCACTAACGATGGGGCTTCGTCTCCAAAAGTCGAAGTGAGTTGATAGATGCACTATTTTGAGTTAGCTCACATCGGAAATCGTAATAAATGATCACACGAAAATTTTGACGAGTTAAATATACACAATTTTCAAAATTAAGCTACAATGGTAAAACAATTGACAATTAAATGAAACAAACTGTGTCCTATGTAGGAGGAGTTCAACTTTTGAATATTGTTATTACTTTTTACTCGTGAAATATTTTATATAATCTACGTCATGCGAAATGAAACAGTGATATCAAAGAGCTAAACCGCAAACGTGGCTTAACTCTTACAACGTAGATGTAATTTAGCTTGAGAAAGTATCTAACAAAGAAAAAAAAGTATATTCCACCTTGATTAAATTAACCAAAGTATTGCTTAGCTTTTACTGTACTTGGTTTTGTATATTGTCGGGATAAGTATTAAGTAATTACCCGTGTCACAAAAGCAGTGCTGTGATATGTAGAAATGAAGTTCTTACGCGTAGTAGTGCGGTCTGCTAATGTAAAGTCGTAATGTCGTATAACTGTGACAGTGCCTAGTATATGGGACACATTTTTGCAATACTTATACCCTGTGAATTACGTTATTGCGTGTAAAATTATCACGTTTCATTTATACGCGAAAATTATTAACTATTAGTTGCTTCAACGGTGAAGTAAAGCATTGTAATGAAATCTTTACGCTGAAAAAATTTAATACAAGTCTAATCACATATAAAGTTTTCAAAATTCACCGTTGTCTAGCTAAGGATTATGATCCAATATTCTCTTTTTAGAGGAAATTCGTGCCCACAAATGCGTTGGTATCATGCTTACCAAGTACGAGTCTCATCAAATATTAATAATAGAATATATTACTTTAAGTTGTAATATTCCGCAAAGTTTAAAATGTGCTAGAAAAATTCTAGAAACACCCTTTACTTAAAGTTCTCTTGTGTTTATATTGTATTCATAATTTTCTCGTGTTGCTCGGAAAGTTTTAAAAACAAGTACACGTAAGTTTTGTGTGTAATACAATTTTCAATTTAGTGAGTTCTGTTAGGACAAGTTAAGAAATATTCTCAGTGCAAAATCGTATATCAAAAGCAAAGCTACATTTAAAGGACACTTAAAGAAATAATAACCAAAAATAAAGGCGGGACTTAGAAATTAATGCAGGGCGGACTATCAAAATACAAAATAGCCTCTGTTGCTTTTCCGTGTAATATAATGAAAATGGCTACAAAGTGCGAGTTGATGTTCACCTCAAATAAAATAAGGTAACCTAAGCGTAAAAAAAATTTTTGGAAAATTCAAATTTGTGCGCTTCAAAGTATATTTTATTAATAAAGGCTCAAATTAGAAAATAAAAAAGTCATTAAAAATAAAATAAACCTGAAAGAGCTTTTTTTAATAAGGTTTTATTCCTCATAATCTGGTTAAATTTAATTTAAAGCCAATTGAGCTAAATCTTGATTACATACCTATCTGAGTATGTATATCTTAGGTTAGGAAGTATATCCTAACTACATACCAATTGACGACCTTGACAATATTTCTCCTAAAAAATGTTTTGCTATATTTATATCTAGTGCCTAAGATAGATAGATTTAGGGTATAAGAGATATAAAGGCAAACAAACAAAGATTACTCTCTTTAACAGTATACTTTCTATATGAAATAAATAAACTAAATTGTTAGTGAGAATGATCGAATTTGAGTAGGCTTTCATGTTTTTTGTTAACCAACCGTAACCGCATTGCGGCGTACAAAATGTTTATTCGTCAAATAATTAGATATTATATGAAATATTCTTTTTACAATAGAAACAGCAATTATCAACCTACGCATCTTTATGCGAATGGATGTTTATTCAATAAGTTTTGTTTGCGCCGTTATTCCTCTTTTAATTTCTACCCACCTTTGTTTCCTTATCGCTACTCTCCCTGGCTGCTCACTGTACATACGCTGTACAGTACGTTTGTCGTTTAATTAACACTTTTTATTGCAAATAATTATAATTAGACAGTCTGTGTTATCTGTGTTAATCAATCCTCCATATAGAGCCCGGAGGAAAATCTGTATTAAAAAAAAGCAAGATTCCATCAGGAATCCGGTTTTAAGAGGGCTCAAGGCAACAGCCAGCGAAATTAAGGTAACGTGACCTCCTAAATTTTTTCTTCACGCTTTCGAGCGTATACAGTCCATTTCGCTTCTGGTGGACTCTCCATAGGCTAAATTGAAAAACTGTAGGGTCCGTATAATTTTTATGAAACAACACCTTTAAAAGGAGAAAATCCACAACACAGTGTTATATTTTTTAAGTTACGGATAAAAAGCTATTCTATTTTCTGTTCTTTCAAAATACTCAATCATAGTTTAATAAACACTGTAGATTTTCCATATAAATATTGTATTTAACCACATAAAGTATGTGTTTTCTTGTCTATTTATTGGAAAGTCGCAAGTATAAACCATCCCTACACATTAGACATTTAGAATGGGATGGGGTCAAAAACGAGACCGCGATCGACATTGACATCGATTGATACAAAAGAAAAAAAATCATTCTTCGTCCATCTTGGTGCAGCTGCGGGTATTGACAGAGGGGAAAGCACAAAAGAGTGCAAGACAACGTCTGCCGGGCCAGCTGGTTATAGGTAGGGCGCACTGAACATTTCGGTAATGGTTGAGAAAAAATTACTAATGGTCAAAAATTAATTTATTGTTTCTCAAACTATTTTCCCTAAGCATAAATGCACTTTTTCATACGATTAAACCAATTTTTTTGGTGACCTCTGAAACATCTTTTTCATGCTCTTCGAAAGCATCTTCTGGTGATAAAAATAGTTGACCGTGTAATTGGTCCTTAATTTTTACGATCAAAAAAAGTCACAAGGTGCCAGATTAGGACTGTATGCAGGATCGCTCATGAGTTCTACGTTTTTCTAATTCATAAATTTATTTGTCTGTTTGGCCGTGTGAGAACTGGCATTGTCGTGGTGCAAGATGATACGATGTTTACCGTATGTGGTTATTTTTACCGAGTTCACCAAAAACTTCCGGCAAACAAATGTTCGTGGTCCAATCACCATTCGCCGTACGATAACAATAGCCACCTGTTCAGTTTTATTACAAAAGAAGCAATCATCCGCTTAGCAGCACTTCGTTCGCGCGCCACTTTGGTTGGTTTCAGCTAATCTCTATAAACCCATACGATCGATAGCTGCTTTGTTTTGGAGTCGCTACAATAAATGCATATTTCGTCACCTATTACTATATCATACACTAAATTTGACGCCCCTTCCTTGAATCTGGTAAGACATTACACCAAGTGACGTGGTCCATTTTTGAGCTTCAGTCAAATTGTGTGGAATCCACCGCGAGCACAACTTTTTCGTATCCAAATATTTATATAAAATTGATTGTATTTGACTCATGCCTATGCCTAAGCATGTCCAAATTTCATGATACGTGACATGTCTGTCTGATTTGATCATACGGCGCACAGCATCGATGTTTATGTTGTTCACAACGGTGGAAGGTGACCATCGCGAAATTCGCCACTGAGATTGACAAAATCGCACTTAAATTCTGGAAACCACTTATAAATAATGAACTTGAATGGTGCTTTATAGTCAAGAACAGTTCAAATCCGAGCAAGGCTCTGATGACCTGTTAAGGTACACTTAAAATCGTAGAAAGTCATACTACGAACATTTTCACGACTTAAATCCATAGTGATGAAGGCAAGCAATTTTTAAAATGACGTCACAATGTAAAAAATGACAGACGAAAAAACTGTATTCTGTAGGTATAGAGTTCCATTTTGAAATGTAGAAATTACTTTTTATATATTGTGTATATAAGTGGCCAGTTCTACAAATTTATAGGGCGCCCCGTGTATATAAAAATAGATGTATGTCGTCACTAAACTCCGATATCTTTTAAATAATCACTATGAAAGTAGATGTATTTGAATGGCCTTTCCATGAAGAAAGTTCTTATGCATTCTATTTTAGCATTTGTACCTAACTTCGTTCGTGTTTTGTAGTGTCAAACCTAACTACGGAACCGATTCTAAAAAAATCTTTCATTAATAGAAAGCTATGCTATACTCGAGTCTATGGTTTATTTTGATATTTTGCTCCGATTTCGTACAAATCGTAATAGCGACCGAGGTATCGGGAAAGCGGGATGAAGAGCAGTATTAGGATCTGGGACCGGTACCGTAATTAAAAATAGGAGTGAGGCCAAAACTGTTGTGTGGAATCAAGGTTAGAACTAAGAACGTGACCGGGATTTAAATTAGGAAGAGTACGGGAATTAGAATTGAATGCAGAAACGAGATTAGGATTAACAACAAAATTGTTCAATATAAAATATATATTAATTACTTTAATGTAAGGCCATCTAGATGGAAATGAATAAAATTTTATTAGTTTTATTTGTATTTAATTAGCATAATACTGGATTTAATCGAAGTGTTATAATTTTAAAACTTGATTTCAATAAAACGATCCATATATGATGGAATTTTAATTTAATTATTAAAATTGTCATTTTGTCAATAACGTTATTCAATTTTTTCATGTAAGAGTAGGTGTAAATATAAGAATCGAATTATACTTAAATGCATTGCAATAGCGTCGAAGATCTTATGTTGACAATAACATGAAAAATTATTATTCGAAGCGAATATGACAACACTGTAATGTGAAGGCAGGAGAATAAAACCCAAATACCACTGAAAATACACAAGCATATATTAGTATAATAACTCGTTAGGTAATACGTGGGCAACAAATATAGCATAGTATGTAAATGAACAGCACCGCACCATTTTAGACTATAATATTCTAGTTACATAATAAAAGTAACAATAAATATGTCCAGGAAGTTAAGTGACTTTTGCTACTTATTAATGAACCAACCTAACTGTGGAATTTGCTTACATACTCTTAAATGCGATGTTGGCGCTTCTTTCCCCCATTGCTAACTTTCTATCGATGTTTGTTTTAACCCAATCCTCCGTTTACTTCCGTTCGAACCCAGCACGGCGCAAAAGCCCATCCACGCTCTAAAAATATCGCAACACAACATGAATGATTAGTTTATTTTGTGTCAGTGAGTATTTGGATATGGTGTTAGTGTACGACCAATATGAATACGATAAGATGGTAAATAACATGAATTTTAGTATATGCCTAAGTTTCATTTTCGTTATGATTTGATGTCAAAGGTTTCGTTGTGATTGCGCGCGCGCATCAGGTGGCATTGATGACACAGGATGCTCGATTTATTTTGCGTACTAAATTGTTTATGTAGCATTTTTTAATTAGGCTTAATTTTGAAAAAATAATCGTAGATATTAAATAGACATATTATGTATTATTATGTAGACAAGTGACGCGGTGCCGTTCATTTACAAAGTGTAGAATATATACGTGCTGCGCACGATTGTATTCAAACTATCCCTGTGTATATTCATAAGTTAGTCCTTAAGGTTCCTCAGGTTTTAGGTTTATGCAACGATATAACATCAAATAACGTATGATACGTAACTTGCGACAAAAATTTCTATGAGTTCATATAGGCCTCAAAGGTTTTTTAAGTCGATGGTTTCTGCTATGTTCCTATTCACAGCATACAAAGGCACTTCACTGTACAAATTACCGAGCTAACGCTCCAGAATATTTATTATTATTATACAGATAATATCAAGGCAATTAATATAATCCTTTAAACAATATAGCAGTATTTACAATCGATTTGCCATATGGTGAATGCAAACGTACAAATAACTCATCCAAGATAAAACGTTTTAAACATTTTATCATCAATTAATATTACAAGTGATGAAGTTAAAAAGGCAATAACAGTCGTCTAGCGACAAGTATGACACGCTCTGGCGCGTCAAACAGCAGATGAAAATAGGTTGCAAGTCATACGCCGCGTGCAGTGCAGTGTCAGCATTCGTACACGGAGCACGTTGGGATAGCGAATGAGAAATGTAATTTTTCACGTTTTTAAATAATTACCTAATATTAATTATTTACAAACAAATGAATTATAATTTACGATCAACTTATTTTCATGACAACAATTAAAATCAGTATTGCGCCTCGAGGTTCTTGAGAATTAAAACAACAGTTTATTATGTTTACCTATTTTAAATGCACTAATCTAGAAATTTTGAAATAGTGTCTGCTATTTGAAATTGGTATATTTTTATTGAGAGTAAAAGTTAAGTGAATTTACACCAGTCAAATAAATAAAAAATGCCTTGCCGAAAATTTTGGCCGAATGAGGAAATGGAAGAAAAGTACCTAAACATTTTTTTTAGCAGAATTAATGTATATTATGATGAAATAACCGTCAGTGACATAGATATTCTAAAACACTTTAAAGATGATCTTACAATCTAAATATAAAAAATATTAAAGTAGAATATGAAAACGATTGTATTGAAAATAATTGAAAGAATTATTATGTAAAAACGGTACTTAAATAAGTTAAAAGTAAAATAGTGATGGGAGTAAGCTGATTCAATAAATTGAATGTTGCGTACGTCTGGCCTGCATTGAAGAGCCACATAATAATAGCAGCGTTGAACTAATGTAGAGAGAAGTTGAACGCAATAAGAGCCAAGTCGAGGATTGCCCCTTTTTTCTATGTGACTCCACCTCAGAACCTTTATAAACCATTTCGTTTCACTGCTCTAAGATTTGGCTTTTCCAAAAGCACTGGCTTGTGAAGGTACGTGGTCTTCAGAATGCTCTCCCAGAAGAAACTTTAGGAGATAATATTGTGATCTATCTTAAGATACTCTTGGGTGATAAACAGTGAATAATCTTATTGAGGGTATTTTAACGCAGGAATCTGGCGGTGCAATGTAGCCATCTCGGCTCGTGATGGGCATTAGTTTCTACTGCTAAGCTGCAAATAATATAGCTAAAAATAACTACGTTTTTCTGAGTACATTAGAAGCTATTGAAAATCTTTTGATCGAGTTTTCATCGCGACTAACGCCAAAGAGGTCAATAATGAAAAAAAAACTTGCCAAGAGTATGTCGGACCATGCTCGTTATGGAGTTCCGAAGCCATTATTACAAATAAATGAACTACAGATGAAAAAAGTACGTTGTTAAACTTCAACTTCTTCCATGTTTCCACACAGAATAGAAAAAACAAAATAGGTATGTTGAAAAAAAATGCCAAAATATATGCTACACGTTGATGTTTGCTAAAAACATTCTTTTTCAACTTCTGTTAGATGTATGGAGTGCTTTCCCTAGAAATATTTATTTTTGCTATTGAATTACCAAACCAAATAGTGGCTTGTACAAAACACCTATAAACTATTAATTTCATCAATATATGTCTAGTAGTTTTCGAATAGCATTCCTATGATATACAGACGGACGGATGGACATGAGGAAACAATAAAGGGTTCCGTTTTTACCATTTTGGCTGGAATCCTAAAACCAAGTGTGTCAGGCTAAGGCAGTGTAGAGTTTCATAGTTGCTCGTCACAATATTTGACTTGATGAGGTTTCGTCCGATATTACGAACCTATTAATTGAGTTCACAGTTTAAAGGCCAATAAAGTCTAAAACCGGCCCACATACGACGGATGTTAGAGTTGTTATGATTTTAAGTGATTCATAACCTTGTATTTATTGCCTGATTTACATAACCAATAACGTCATCTAAATAATTTTCAAATAAACTTGTTCGAAATATAGGTTTTTAGTTCTATATATTTCATTTATAAGTTGGTCGACTATTAGTCGGTAATTTGTAAAGTAAACCTGTGATAGTTCTATTTTTAATTTCGTTAAACATGCTATTGTCGTGAATTTTGTCACATATCCAATAATAAGTACTTAGCTGGAGAGGGGGACACATTTGTCTCTTAACAGAAAATTAGCAATTGAAAGCTTATTATTTATTTATCCGATTTAGGGATCAGTAGGATAGAGAACAGAAAATTGTCCCTGCTTTACGTTTAAGGAGATACTCAGAAAAAATTTTTCAAGATTTTATTCCACTACTTCGTCGGTGTGATTAATATCTATACACATGCCAAATTATAACTTTCTAGTACTAAAAGTCTTGGAGTTCAGCCACGGGAAAACAGACGGATGGACGTATGTGACGAAACTGTTACGATTTCTTGATGACCCTAAAAAATAGTGCGTGTATAAACCAAATCAGAAAGTGATAAAAAATTTTAAGACCTTTGTATGTTACTCATGCTCTAAAAAAGATTCTTCAAAAATATAATGGCTCGTACCTCTCCACACTAAATCAGTACCGTATACACAAGAACTCTAGTTAGTAGATTTCATAAAAATCTAAGTATTGTATTTGTCCTCATGACGCAACTTTTGAAAAAATTTGCTTTTTTCCTACTTAACTCGATGGGCTGAGTCAGAAAATGCATATAGTTTAAAAGTTTATATGTATACATAAAGTTTTGAACCATATATATATAAAATATAAATAATTTGGGTCAAATTTGAAATCGACTTTTGTAATCGTTCATAGAATATGTATGTTGAGTTTCATTAAGATCTCTAAACAATTGTAGACGCTATCGTGCTGAGAAGCCTCGTGTTATATTGTATGTGTATATATAACAATATCTATATATATATATATATATATATATATATACATATATATATATAGCTTAGAAAATACAGCATTTTAAAATATTGAAAATCCGAAAATTACGCTTTTCATATGAACTAGATTTGAAAATAAAATGAAATCTATTTCCATTTCGGCCGCCGAATGGCCTTTTTTTAGTTGTAATAATAACTATGATTGGTCCATAAACTTATTGATCATTATCGAATAAGAAGTAAACAGCGTTATTATGTCATTTCAGTTTTTTATTGCCTGTCACATGTTATATTAAAAATTGTGAATATCATCTAAATGAGAAAGAGCAGACGGCATCTTACAACTGACCAGGTGTTCAAGAGGCTGGTTACAATAGTGACCGCAATTGCAGCATGAAAAATGCTCGCGTACAGAACGCCACTCCAGATCGAAAGCATTCCTAGAATTCGTTTGCTCGCGTGGATAAGTTGCCCCATATCCAGGTATGGACAGAAAAAAAAAAACGATAAGAAATATTGAAAAAAAAAATTATTATGTTTTGTTTTATTCATTGAAGTTTACACGACTAACATGAGTAAATGATCGACGACTTAGTACAAACTAGCTAAAATGTGTTCTGACCGGATATTTTAGACTTACATTACCCTATTGCTTTTAGGTATATAAACAATCAGCGTGTTGTTTTCAAAATAAAATTTATGAACCCGGTTTTAATTCTAACAAGGTAAGTATAGGGCAACGAATTTGTAATTCAAGTCAAATTAAATCATTTGCTTTATGCCTCAGGAGACACAATATGTCATCGATCTTGGAAATTATAACTGTATTGGTTTGATAATTTTTAGAAGCTCCTGTACCTGGATTAATATCAAAGACCTAAACAAGCCCTTCAATTTCAATTATTGAGGATAATCAATGTAAGCAAAATCAAAGTCACTGTGTTTGTGCAAAAGGAAAATGTGTAGGATATTTATTGGTGGTGAAAGGGTTCACGTAATAAATTAGTGTCGTGGGACCCTTTTATGTGAGAGTAAAGGTAATGTTTGGATTTTGATTGTTCTGTAATTATTTATAAGCATTTTCGTCAGTAGGCTGTTTGTCACTGCTAGTGGGCATCTGTAACCATTTGATATACTGCATATTTCGTGTTCACATGGTGATTGAATGTGCCGTGTTGTGGTTGCATCTGTTGGTGAATTTAATATTCCTGGCACACTGGTGGATGTGACTGTTTAACCCTTACTGAGGGTGAGCTGCATTGGACTGAAACGTACTAGACATTATATTCTTAATAATTTATAGTTAAGATAAATAAAGAAACTAAGCACTTGCTTAGGTGTTCGATATCTGATAATCCTCTGGAATTTAATTCGTTGGATGAGGACACCGAGTAGAAAAAAAGATTCGAGGTCAGCGATGGGTTGCATTCTGCTCGTTGCTACATGTTGTACGCGAGCGTCTAATTATGAATTTTCGTAAAGTGACACCTTTAACAATAGAGTATACGTTACTTTATAATTGTTGGTACAAATATTCTAACAGTTTTGTACAATTGTAATTTTTTGTCGTTTCGCAGATTTGTTGCTGTCTATTCACTTATAACCGAAGGATTCTGTCCTAAAGCGATCCTGAAACGATTTCATTCGTAATCACGACAAGACTTAATAGATTTTGTTACGCCTATCATTTCACCGTCCATGGATAAAAATATCTTTCACACCGCCATCCTATTGACTTTTGGAAGTGATTGATCTACTAATTACAAAGGTATGAAAAATATATGAAAAGAGTGGAGATACACAAGGTAGAAAAGTTTATGTTAAATAAATAAGCCCCTACGGATCCTTTCAAGACTAAAACTGTTCTATGATTATTATTATTCTTATAAATGTGCTTCTTTTTATATTTCTTTTTACTTACGAATGTCCACTGATGGTAGCTCAATCATTGCTAAAGCTCTTTGATTATAGCTGACTTTGGGAGATTTAAAAGAAATCTTTACTGATAACAAAGTCTGTATACTTAGATTATTTCAAATTATATGATTTGTTAAATTATTATCATTTTAATTGCGTGTATTTCTCAACGAGCTTTGCCCCCGGCTCCGCCCGCGTAGGTTTGAAATTTATTCTTTCATTTTGTTCATATGGAAATTTTTTTATACGGCCAATTTATACACATTGATGATATAACCACATTCCCCATATATTAGTACCTATTTCATTTACATGGCTGATGTTTTTAAAGCAATATAAAGCGACAGATTAAAAATTGTTGGAAGATAAACATAATCCATACCTACTGATTTTTTATACATTTCAGTTTACACATAACATCACTATTAATTAAAATGAAAATCGGTCCAGCTATTCTCCAGTTATAAGTGTTCGAACAATTATATTGTGTAATGTATGTAAATTGGAACTAAGTATTTTTTATGATGATCTCACTAATATTTATTATAGGTATTATAAACGCTATAGTTTGTAAGGATAGATAGGTACGGATGTGTATGATGATTCATGGTAATGCAAAAGTTATAGGTGGCTACTGCAATATACTCCTATAATCTATGTTAAACGATTTATTTTAGTCTGTATAAACATGCAGATTTTGCGGTTTAGAAACGCGTGAGCAAGCCACATACAGCTGGCCGTGGGAAAAACATTGCGTGCTCAAATGTATGCCTGCTACCTTTATGGTCTGACCCTGCCGCCGGACCGCACAATAATATCGCGCACTCGCTTGTCTATCGTCATAACTATTCAAATATTTGTCCAAATGATGTAATGTACAAAACAAAATTTATCTACTTTAAACACCAGATGCGATAAAAGTATTTATTTTGATATAAGGATCAATTTGTTACTACCAAATGTGCGTTAGAAATAAATATCAATTATTATTTTATTTATGGTTAACTATTTTGGCGATAATGGCTTACACATAAAAGATAGATATATGCTGTCGCGGGCTTTTTTGTAGTACTATTTAAGATAAACGTTTCCATTATACATTATATACGTGTAATTTCAACGGTTTTTGCGGCGCACGCCAGAATATCTCGCAGATGACAGATTTTTTCCTACTTACTTGACACTTATCGTTATATTTTGGATAATTGATAGGTACTATATCTTTATAAATTATAGCCTATCTGTAAGCTATATATTATTGTACAGTGTCATTAAAATCCATTCAGACAGGAGTTTTATAGAGAAAGAAAAACATCCATCCGTACCTACAAACTTTCGTGTTTATAATATTTTTATGAATGTAGATTCATCAATTTAAATAGTATAGTCAATCTGATGTTAAGACTGTTATTAAGCTATTTACGGACTTTTCCAATTAAAATAGCTCCAAGGATCTTTTTATGATCAAGATTAATAATGGCATTTGTATGATTTAAGTGATGAACAGCTCAGAACAGCACTCTAGCTTAAGCTTCAATTTTGGCGACGAGTACCTTTGCTTGTATAACCATGGTCATGATGTCTGAACTTCTTTTCATTAACACTTCTTAATCTCTTCTCAAGGTGATCCTTTTAGTTACTTTTATTGGTGTTTTTCCTTAATTATCATCGTAAAATTATTCCTTTTCAAATTCATTAATTATTTCTTGTCATATGACAGATGAAGAAAAGCCAACTTGAAATGCTCAGCTATACTTGTGTTAAATTAAAATGTAATTATGTATAAAATGTAACTCGTAAAATAAGTGAAAATATTTTAGAATGATATCGTGATATGTTGGTTAAATCAAACTTTCAGCTATTACATCCGCGGCAATAGCCACTAATTCCGAATAGTGTTTAGTAAATTTGAACTTTACTTCTAAACCTCCTTCTTTTTTCCGTGGTTTTTGACCTTGTTCATGTATACCGAACTTCTCCATTCGTTCCTTATTGATGGGTAATGTTCTGAGCGTAAACTGTCCTTCATATTCTCATACAGTCCGTTTTGAAGATTAGCGCGTTCTTGATTACTTAAGAGTTACTTTTGTAATGTCAATTTGAATAGATCCCAATCATGTAAATACAAATATTTCGAAATTCCTGAAAATGACGAGAACAGCTTTTAGAGACCTTAGATCTTCGACAACTAATATTATTTTAATTTTCAGAACTCGGATTATGATTGACAGCTTCCCTAAAGTTTTGAAATCGTCCAATTTTTTTCATTAATAAAATTAAAAACTCAAAGAGTCACATATGTATTATAAAAAGCAGCCTTCATACAAAAAATATCGGTCTTTTTAAATTACAATGAAATAAAACTTTATGAAATCTATATTATTTGCAAATTATTTATATTTTGATTACTTTTAAAAGACAAAAAAAATTGTTTAATGTACGTGGGTAACAGTTAAATACTGTACACAAATCAAGGGGTTTTGGTTAACTATAGCTGATGATTTTAATTCATTATCTAAGCTTTTTATAAAAGTGCTAATTTTCAATTAAAATGAAATTTTAGTTTACGGTAGTGGTCGGTGGCGATTATTTTGGTGAATTTTCAACATTTTGAGAGGTAATTAATTGATATTTGAAACTAAGTGAGAATTCACTTAATTTACGCCATAAATACTCATAGTGAAAATTTTATAAAATTTTGAAAAAAAATGTGGACAATTAAAAAAATTCATTGAGTCTTCTCAAATGTTTTTGTTTTCGAAATGGATACTTCGAAGTGAGTGGAGTATGCTTGCCTGTTTACATTAACTGTTATTAAAGACTTATCGGTTAAGAATTAGGACGAAGAAAAAGTCTGAGCGAGGTAAGTAGAAACAGTTAAACACTTTAAGAATAATCCCGTAGTCAATCTTGCGGTAACAATTGTTACAAAATTAGCACTGTACTGAGATGCCATTATCGCGCTACACACAATGCAAATTGTCTGTTTGTACTCTGTAGGTTGGGGATAAATATATGGTGAATTGAAATTGTACTTTCAGTATAAATGTTTTTGCTTGGTCGAAGATAAGCTTCATCAGTTTATTGTTTCAGGTATAGATTTTGGTTTTTTCAATTTCGGTTTCAATGAAAGAAAATTTATTAAAATTTTACAATAAATGCAATTTGTTCTGCAATTCTGTTACATATTTTAGGTGGTACATTAAAAAAAAATAGTATTTTTATAAATACAATGTTACTTTGAGAACATATTATTCTAAACGGCATTCGTTTTGCTGCCAGTACTTACCCGATAACACGTGCGCGTGCATATTTGTAGGAAGAAACGTTTCGTTCGTTACACCTTTAATACGAGGTAGGAAGGGTTCCGCAGGCAACGGGAGGAATAAAGTGATTGAAGTCGAGGCAGCGAGCACTTGCCCCGGTAATAAATGCCCCAGTTATCCGGGGCCGAGGAGCAGTTTGATCCATTTCATAAATTTGTTTCATAAACTCCTACTGTCTGGTACGGAAGGCGTTGTGTGTATATATCCAAAACGTCGTTGCCGCAACTTTGCAGAATGGCTTTGTGTACTTTCCAAGCGTATTTATTAATCGAAAGCAATATAAACAACACAAATTCCATCAACTAATTAAAACATAAAAACACTATTCATTTGTTGTGCTGACCGATATATTGTGTTAATATTTTGTTGTTCGACACGGAATTGAATTACCTCGAGAGCTTAGCACGGCATCAGAAAATTACAAATATCTAATTTTTTGTGCCAATAGTGTCCACCTACAATCTTATAGTAGTAGTAAATTTGCGTTTGGAACAATTTGTTACCACAGTATGCTGTGATAGCTAATATTCAAAGCCGCTATACGAAATAAGTTATTTAGTCGTTTGTTAAACATCGAAGCATAAT
>BGZK01002883.1:0-38787 GCA_005406025.1 Eumeta japonica | reverse complement strand
GTTCATGGAATCCAAACACCTAAACGCAAAATTACTTATCTGTCAAATCACACTAATATTTTAAAGGTGACGACAGTATTAATTTCAAAATTAAGCTTTGGTACTGTTAAACAATGATACTAATAAACGGATCATGATAAAACATGTAAGCACAAAAAAATATAAAAAGCAATATATATTGCACTACTATTTAATTGTTAAAAAAAACTGCGATTGGCATTAAGTGTATATGTACGTATATTTGGCTTTATATTAACAAATAAATCGCGTGTGTATGAATATGACTTTGTAAAAATATAAAAATAAGAAAATGAATGTATCATCAACAACAAATAAACCAAGTAAAGTAGCTGTTCTATTAAAGAACAGGTTAAAACTTACAATTAAGTTAAAATTGCTGTGACAGACAAACAGACAACTAATTCTTTAAAGGATCCATTTTTAAAAATTTTATGAAAAAAAATACGTTATGTTTAGGCAAACATACAAGAACTATCTAACATCAATTGTACGGATTTTTTTATTTAATGACGATAGATAATAAATTTTATATATATTTTTTTTAAAATACTTCATGTAAAAGAAATTATTAAGGCAGAATGTATTATGCATTTGAATTCCAAATTTCCTCTTGATACTGATTTTCATTCCTAGTTCAATTGGTACAGTATAATCTTAACATGCGTTCTTACTTTTAATCTTAATATTAATGCCAATGCCAATCATAACCGGCCAAGTGATCAACCACGACCCAGGACATGGTTTTGAGTCCGATTTGATCAAAATACTTCAAAACTTCAAGGCGAATTTTAATATCGAATGAACCAATTGCAATGAATTAAAAAAAAATGATTCATGTTAAGCTCTCTTTTGTAACCCCTTCCTATTTGAATAGTAATTATTTTTCACTTGATGCAAAGGAGTGAGAAGGCATAATTATTAATTGTGGTCTTAATTCATTTCATTAATATCATTGAAAATATTTAGTTTTATCCATATTTTTGAGAATTTTGCAGTACCTGCGCGGGCAAAGAATGAATTTTTACAACTCTTATATCGAGAGATCGCTCTTTCAATCGTGATTTCGATCTCTTTACTACAATCTCTTCCATTTGATACGACGCAGTTTTGAAGTCCCTTTTTTTGTACGCAAAATATAAAACCCGACTCAGTAAAACCTCAAATAGTTCAATTCAATCACGGGAAAATGTACTTGAATTTTTGTAAAAAAATCTACTATCATTTCAATCTTGATGTAAATATTAATTTTACCTATAAAACCTTCCATTACCGCAATGTTTTCTACAGAAGAAGAGGAGGGGAAAAGATTTAATAGTTAACTGTTAAATATTTCTTTCATTAATCTTTGTTTTGTATTAGTATAAGCTAGAATACCAAGGACTTTACTATAAAGTGAGAATGAGATACAAAATCTTTAGAACCAAAAAAAGTAAATACTGATTGGTAAAATTTGAATATTGATTACATTTCAAAAAAGGAAATAAATAGAAAGTTTTTTGTTTCTTTAAAATGTTTTAATTATGTTTCCAATCTGTCGTAGCCTGTTGTTCAATTTGAAAAATGAAAAATTGAAAAATTTCACTATATAACGAGCTAATCAAGGTTTATGAACACTTTACGAGTAAACGTACCACTATATTCTACAGTTGCCCATTGGTGCGCCTTTAAACGTGGAAGAACATCTACCAAAAATGATTCCCGCTCGAGTCGCCCCACTACGTTAGTGATCGTGGAAATAGTAAACTAGTTGAAAAAATCGTTTTAGCAAATCGTTGTGACACGATAGGTTTTATAGCCGAAGAAACAAACCATTCGAAATGTAGTGTGCATAGCTTTGTACATGAACGTTTGGAGATGAAAATAGTATTCACACGCTGGACGCCCAGAATATTTACCGATGCACAAAAGCAAACCAGGCTTAACATTTTTTGAACTATTGCAACAAGTTCCGGCAATTTTTTTGCTCGCTTTGCAACTCTATCAATTGCTTTGCCATTATGGACCATAATGGCAAAGCAATTGATAGAAACAAAATTGCAGTCTATGACTTCGAAAAGACCATCATTTACAACTCCTGAAGAATTTAAGACGAGTCGTCCTACCGAAAAGATCATTAGCTCCCTTGTTCTGGAATAGTAAAGAGGTGGTCATCATGGAACATCTCGACTATGGAGTTGCTGTTCCGGATTCTTTGTATGCAGAACAAATAAAAAAAATTGGGTTACGAAATTCTTAAGAAACGGCAAGGCAAACTGGCAAAGATAGTTCCTTTCAATCAATATAATGCTTCGACCCGCAGGTTCGCCTGGAAAGGACAGAATTTCGAAGATAATGAAACAGTAGTCGCTGCAGTATAGGAATTTTTGGGTGCTCAGGATGGAGAGTTTTTTAGGAAGGAATTTTCAGCTTCAAAAACGATATTCCAAGTCTAGTATTATGGTAAAAGGCGACTGTGCCGTAAAATAAAATAATATTTAATAAAAGTAGCCGCTATATACTCATTCTCCCTTTTCATTAAACGTCTTTCGTATAACCTTCAGGAAACACAAAACACAGGCCTTCATGTGCACACCTTCATGGACCTACATTTCTTAACCTTGTCTACGTTTACGTGTTGTCATCCACTACACTTGCTTCGAATCCACAGTCCCATTATAATAAATTGGTTGCGTTTAAACCCACAGCCCGTTTGTTGTCTCTTTTGATATTTTATTTATATTATATGATTTGCTATTTTTGCTTCCACTTTTACCTTTCCACATTAGTATGCACTCGCGAGCTAGCTTTGCCGGACGCAGTCGGGCGATGTATTACAATGCATTGAGTTATTGGATGTAAGTAGGTACCTTTGATTCAATTCAACAATATCGAACAATATTTACTTGAAAACACAAACCGAATATTTCCTTATATACCTATTTTCAATTGTTCATATGTAACAATAAATGAAAACTGAAAGGTATTTTCTAGATATAGTCGTAAATAATCTGTTATAAATTATTCTAATTACCTATGTATAATGTTATAATATTGTTTCTCCATAAAATCACATGACAAGTATATGTTTTTAGTAATTGAATTTATGTTCTAGTATGTAAAAATAATCAGAATTTTCGGTATATATAGATCAATCCTCTCGAATTGTGATTCGAGAGGATTGTGATTCGAGAGGATTGATAGTCATCGAAAACGTAAGTAAGTTAGGTGTTATATATAATTGTATAATCCGCCTTATATTATTCAATTCGGTACTATTTCAATAAAATTCGAAACTATTTAACTAATAAGGATGATTCGGCAGTCACAATATGAACTCTTAATTAGGCGTCCAATATCTTCCGATTCTCTCGATTCACGATTCGATTATATAGATTCATAGTGAAAGAGCAAATTCAAGATCAGCGGTGGTTGTATACTGCATATTACTGTATTTTGCAGGTAGGCATGGAATTTGGTTCAACACTGACAGTGAGAATAGTCGGTCGAATTATCGTTAGCAATTAGGTGTATATATATATATATAGAATGCGATCGAAACTGAAACCACAACCCGAATCGAAATCGGATATCAGAACCGAGAGTGACACTGGAATCATGGCAAGACTTTTAGTACTAGTGGTACCTTATATAGATACCACAAACGCTACAGTGCCCAATTATTACATTTACGTGAGTGAAGACAATCACGAACTTAACACAGAAGATTGATAATATATCTATGTAAATGGCGTTACCAGGCATTCGGATAAAGTTGGACATAGTTGTTACATGTCCGGCCAAAATAAACAGTGCTCGGCTTGTTCGCCTTTTTACATTTCGCCAACGAGCGAAATGCAAAAAGCCAGACAATGATACTGAGGCACAAAATCCTCAATAATGTAGCGTCTCCGGCTTTTTTACCCAAATGTCAGGACAAACTGGCTGGTCTGTCCGGCTATTAGGTTTTGCGAACTGGCAACCCTACACATAAGTGAAGCTGCAGGGCGTAAGCACAATCTATATTTTAACAAATGATCGTAACTGAGAGAGATATAGGTAGAGGTAGAATCGAAATCAATGGCAGAACCGGGCAATGAATGAAAGTGAGGACAATGCCAAAATGGTGACTGAGAGTGGAATCGGACTTAAATTTAGAACATGACCCGAATTGGGATCATGTTTGAAAGAAAGATCGCTCGATATAAATGATGAAGAGTTTTTTTCTAATATCCACGCGTAGACGGAGCCGCAGACAAAACTTAATATTTATATATATATATATATATATATATATATATATATATATTTTCAACATAATTGCGCGAAAGCATAAATGATAATTAGAACTTTTTTTTAATAATCATCTTTAAATATTTTTATCCCGCGACCAGCTTTATTAATCATATAAGCATTCCGATAAAATAAACCAAATTATAACTACCCTTTTATAATTATTCACTGTGATGAACTAATTTTGCTATTTTTGTTTCTGCATTAGACGAAAAATACCTACTGATTACCTGCAATTAGATATGAGTACCACCCATTGTTATAATCTTTTTTCTTTTATAAGCTTAAAAAAAAGGTATTGTTACGTTTTTCTGAAAAATATACATTTAAACCGACCAATCCTTATATAAGCCACAGTTATAACAAAAAAATATTGACTATTTTATTAAAAAATTCACTAAAAGATCTGTAGACCTGAAACGGAATACGTCACGTCTGTGGTTGATGTAACTAATAAATTACATTAAATTAAGTTTTACCTATATTTATGTATACCTATGTATAAACAAATGTAACAAATAAATACAGATATCAAAATGACTATGAATTTAATTAAAATTTGACAATCATTACGATTAAACTTATTTTCAGCAATTCATTATTACAGATTTGGAAGAGTGAAAATATGTTTTAAATTTCCCAATAACTGTACTTCGAAATAACTACATATTCTTAAAATCAATATCAATTTAATACCTAATTGACATAAGAAAATCGCATTTTAATACAAAGCCTAATTATTCAAATTGAGCAATTGTTACTATCTTTTCTAGATATTGTATTTTAAATCGAATTAAAACTCTTGAAGCGAATATTTTAGGTTAATATATTTGTTTAAGAAAATATTACAGACACTTCTAAAGAGCTATATGTCATTTCCTTTACTACTTCTAAATAAGTACGTCGTAAACATTGTTCGTTCATGTAGGAATAGAGCATAGAAGCAAAAAGGCATAAATAGTTATTGTGTATTTGCAGACTTTCCGTATAATTATAAAGAGAAATAATGTTGATTTATATATAGGTATACTATTTTTTGATTATTCTATATAATTATATTTTATTTATTGTCTATACATAAATATTAAGATATTATTTGTATACTATTTAAATGTATATAATAAACGTTACTATATAAATATATATTAAAAAGCTCCGACATTATACCTACTGCGAATAACTAAAGAGAAGTTTCAGTGCTCATCCAATGACGACAGACACCTGAGGATGCCTGAGGGTACATCCCTCTGTTAATCCATTATTGTAATATAACTCTTATTTGCTTATGTTAGAGTAGTATTTTCTCTGGAGATGGGAAGTGATGTAGCGCGCTATCTTGTCTGGCGGGGGCGGCGCCGACCAATGGCAACGCGCGACCGGCGCATCACACTGTCCTTATCTCTTCGCATATTCATCATGCGTTTTCAGTCCTTGCTCAAGTTATTGTACCTATAAATCATTCTTACAGAAGAAACCGGATGAGTTAATGTGCACCCGGATTGACGATTAAAAATTTGTTATGATACGAAATACAAGGAATACTTAACGATGAGGATTAATAATAAATTAATATAGAAACTCATTAAAAACTCACCCTGTGCCTGCAGCCGTCTCGCCACCGCCTTCGACCGCATCTCGGTGCTCGCAGAACTCCGCGGAAAACGCGGGAACCGGAAGGCTTCAATTATACTTATTGATGTATTATGAGACTCGATGTAACTTCTCTCCCCTCATCGGAAGTATTCGATCGCGGTTTCAGGACGCGAAGCTGCAGACGAGCGCGGCCGGGAGCGGCGGGGCGGGGAGGGGTACGCGCGGCGGGAGATGACGCGTCCCGCGGGACAGGCCACGTGCGACGAGCGGCGGCCGCGAAGAGCGGCGTGTTACGCGAGCGGCCGGCGGGACACTGCGCTCACGTGCGCCACCGCCGCCGCGGGGAAAGCGTTTTTCACGCGGGAAAGACGATAGTGACCGCTCGCTGTCTTGACCGGCCGCCGCCCGCGCCGCGCGCCCCCCGCCCGCCGCCACCCACGCCGCTAATGATGGGGGGTGCGGTCTACTCCA
This sequence comes from Eumeta japonica, assembly GCA_005406025.1. NCBI lineage: Eukaryota > Metazoa > Arthropoda > Insecta > Lepidoptera > Psychidae > Eumeta > Eumeta japonica. The sequence goes on along the minus strand of BGZK01002883.1, from coordinate 32,433 downwards.
CCTGTGTCTTACGACAACTCTTAGGGTAGCGATCGCCTTTTTAATATCCAAAAATATTTGCTTTTAAAATCATCGACACACGCTGAAAATATATATAAAAATAACAATACGACTTTAATTTTAGCTATGTTATTAAATAGTTCTGTTTTTGCCCAGCATATAAATAGATATTTATAAATGTTATAATTGACTAATTAATAATATACGGACATCTTATTTAAAAATACAGCTTTAGAATTTTTTTCTTTGAATTCTAAAAAATTCAAGCGTTATTTTGTTAGTAGTTACTTTTTACTAAATGATATAACGCCTTTGCGATGAACAATTTAAGTATCAATTCGATAGTTTTGAACATCTATCAAACTATTTTAAAATTGAATCATGGAACTATTATTAATTATTTTATGCTGAAATATTAAATTTATTCCTTGCAAAAATGTTAAACCAATGCAACATGAAGTGGTCACAAATAGATAGGTATACTCGTCTGAGAAAAAATGTCGAATACTCCAATTTTTTTATAGCATATCAGAGGGGCAAACGAGCCATCAGAAAATCACTGCCATCCATGAACGCCCCGTCACCCCAGAGGAGCCATCAGTACATTGCCGACCTCTTGGAAGTAAATAGGATATCTTAGTGAAGGGAATCGGAGATTGAGCTATCGGAACTCTCACTCACTTGACGAAACATTTAAGAAGAAGTTGCTACTTGACGTTCGTATTCTATCCTGCTTTTGTCTTGCAGCCAAGTTGACGCTTAGAGTAACGTTATTGTTTTCCTAAAGAACCGAAAGACAAAAGAGCATGTAAACCACGAAACAGCAAGTGATTATCTCCGCTAATGGACACCACAATCTCAGAAGGTCACCGGTGCGTTGCCAGTTTCTTGGGTAGGAATAGGACATCTGGTGGACGGGGAAGTTAGGCGATGGAGGGGAGTGGGCAACCGAAACTCTCACTCATTGGACGAAAAGCAACAACAGTAGCTGTTATTTCTGTATTTTATGAGAGTGTCGTATTTCACATGTCGAGCCGGTTCATTTCCGCGCTGTACCCGAGTTGACCACAGAAAGGCTATTGTAATTGCGATATTGTATTTTTTATATAAATATGTTTTTACCCTTGATTATTTAGATTATCTAGATTCATTCTGTTTAATTTTCAAGCTAAGATTTTCTTTTGTTATTGGATTCTCAATATAAACCAAGCGCAAAGACACATACCTATTCAGGCAATTAGATACCTAAAACAAGGAAGAAAAGTATTTTTCCGAAACGCTTTTCGTAACAGTTTTAAATATACACATTTTAATTATATTCAGTTGTATTATTTTTTTGCTTACACCTTTCCCCTTTATTCCTTATATCTTTAATTACAGTTTTCTAGGCAAACGACTAGAAATTATAATAATCTTAGAATGTATCTATGCCATTATAAGAAAAGTGTGTCGAGTATCCATAAATCTACAGTAATTCATAGAAGAGGAAAAAATGTATTTTTATTTCCTTTTTAACCTCTTAATTTTCGAACTACTAATGACCGGGCCAAGCATATAATTATTTTGATCGTTTTCATATGAACAATGATGATGAACAGTTTACCTTACTGGGAATCTGGGAGTGATTTGTCATCGATGCAAGCATTTTATGCTCACCAAGTTAAGGGATGTTCATTTTCAACTGCATAACAATAAATTATATAATCATGTGACGGACAGGTATGACTGGGCATTGGCATAGTCATACCTACATTGACTGTACATAAAATTTATATAATTATCGTATAATGGTGATTTACTATATTATGTTACTTAAACTTATGTAACATTAACTACAAATAAGAGAAGTGATTTGGTCACATACTATATATAGTCAAATACAAGGTAACATGTTTGATTTGATGTTGGCAATATACATTTGTGTTCATAATAGAGTTTCAGATACAACTGTATAAAATGTTTTCTGTTATCAAAACAATACGTTTTACTGCGATTAGTAAAATGGCGATTTCCTCGCTGGTAAGCTCTCAAAGTTTAGGACTCGTAATTACTTTGTTTCTTTGTTAAAGTTTCAGCAGCCAAAATTACAATTCAAATCCTTTTTCATCCTCGGCGCGATCAAATATATTAGGTCGCGCTTGACGTTTCCTTTTCTCTTTTATTGTGCACGAAGAGCCCAGAGCACAGCCGAGCTATAAAGATGCCGGGCGTGAACTCGGCAGCGGCCGGCGCGGGGCAACGGCCGCCGGACGCCGCGCTAACGTCACCGCCGTACCGTGTATATTATAACACACTAGCTCCTGCCCCCGGCTGCGCCCGCGTGGACGTATCATTAATTTATCGTTTTCTATCCTCTGAGTAATCTTGCTATCGTCGATACAATTTCTCGGCCTTTTCCAATTTAAAGTCCGATTTCATAGTTACTTCCCACTGTGGTAGAGCCATTTCTGTGCTCCAATTTCACGGCTGCAGCACAAAAATTGGCCTGCTAGACCAGCAGCTTCCGCTGTTGCGTTTTGTACAGTGAGTTAAAGTTTCGGTGGCCCATTCCTCTACCATCACCCCACTCCATCCCCATAAGTCCACTCTTCAACACATATCCCCAAAAAACCAGCAAAGCACTGGTGACTGTTCGAAAGTTGTGAATGTCCAAAGACAGCGGTGACCATTTATATTTTCTGTTATTTATACTTTCTTGATTTTATTTATGCTTTCTTCTCGTTTACCCCTCAAATATAAAAAAAGTTCCGATTCGGTCATGATCTTTTTTCTAATCTTACGTCTCTCCTTTTTAAATCGCGCTACCCCCTCGATTCTGATATCAATCCTGCTTTCGATATAGATCCCGGTTTCTTATAAGTTATTGTACAAGAATGGATATTGGGAAATATAAAATATTATGCGTGTAATCCAGAAAATGTATATTGCGTGTGTGCTAAATTAAATAATCCGTTGAGCTCCTAGAATATTTTCTGGATTATTCGCATATGTAGCATACAAAAAAACTAAGTTTTGTATGCTATATATGCATATAATCCAGAAAATATTATATTTATGTGCTAAACTTCATCTAAATTCGTCCAGCCAATTACGCGTAATTGAGTTATACACAAACAAACATCGTCACAAAATACCACATTTATAATATTAGAATAAGATCACATACCTACTAACAAAAGACGCAGTGTAAAAACCCTATCGTTCATTCTAATTTACTATAGCTTTCTTTTTATCGAACGTCATTAATTATATAGTTATAATCGGATTGTTATTTTCTCTTTCACTTTCGCTTTCGTTCTACTTCACCCTCTCGCTCTATATCTTCCTCTCCCCCTTCCCTTCAAATACTATCTGCCACTCTGACACCTTTGCCTCCCTAAACAAAATAAACAATAGTCAAAGCTGACGAACAAAAAATAAATTAATGACTTTTATATGTTTAAGTTATAAGGAATAATACAGATAAACATACAAAAAATAAACAACAACCTATTTTTATGTGACATAGAGTTTTGTCAGTTTTTTTTAAATTCCATTAAAATGGATTAATTTATTGTCGAGTTATAAGTAGACAAATAAACAAACAGATATAAATATAAACAGACAGTAGCTTACATAATAAAAAATGGTGTAGTAGCCTATGTCTGTTTCCTTGTCTTATAAGATTAGTATGAATGAATAGGTGCAGAACTTTAGTCTTATTGAATTTTTACTTATCCTCTTATATGATTTAACAGACGTACTGTGTCTACAGCACTTACGTTCATCCGCACAGCAACGAAGGTTAACGGTTTTCAGAAAATTATTGATATGCAGAAAGAACAAAGAAGGGGATTGTGCACAGAGTTGAGCAATACAAGTTTTCATGGAATTGTGATCCGAGCATGAACCGTCAATGGCAACCTCGATATTCCATTCTGTAAGGAAGTGATCAACCCATCTGCAGCATTTCTCTGAAAGCCCATTGGAGAAAAGCTTCATAAGAGAAACGCTTTATGCCAGTTCCTGCCAAAGACTATCGCTACATCCACACTTACGCCAAAAGCTTCCCCCTTACTCTCAATTGCATCCCCTAACGGTATAGGCAACAGACAGGGTTAATGATATATAAGAACGTCACCAACTAAGCGACCACTACGAAAACCTTACTGGTGGTCATTTATCAACTGGTATCCTTCTAAGTAGCTAAAAACTGGCGGTCAATAAAGGTTTTTATTATTTTGGAGAGCACGGAGGCAATTGTATTAGGTTTGTAATAGGACGGATATGAGCGTTGATTTTTTTTAGGGACTTCCAGGTGTCCGGAACTATACCAAAGAATATAAAACAAAACACGTGTGTAAACTTAAAAGCAGCCATTTTAAACAGAATTTCAGTCGGTTATAAATAAATTATCATTTGACCATTATGGACAGCTGGTTACGTTTGAAATTAATTTAAAAATATATAAAACTTAAGATCAAGTGCTTGTGAACACTGGTCATCTTGAGCAGTTTATAGAAATAACGTACTAAAAAAATGTCTAACTGGTTATATTGTAAGGACTCTAATAAATTATATGATTCACTGTTGACTATAACCAGGTCTGAATGCAGCAATGTTTTTAAATCAAAAATTAATAATGTTAATAATAGTTTATCACTTAGTGATTGGGCGACAGTGGGCATTCATAATAGCAGGCTCAGATTATACGCACTTTATGAGAAAAAGTCGTACAACAATTCGGTTATTTTGTCAATTACATAAGAAATTATTACAAGGTGTTTAAGCGCATTTGTGAAGCTGCAAAATCTTTGTTTGTCAGTAATGAAATAAAAAATAGCATTGATACGATAAAAACTATTTGGAATATAAACGATAGTGAAACTGGAAAAAACACACAGCATTTGAAAAATTCTTTGCTAGCATTCCAGTTTCAACTACACAATCTCTAAAATCATCACCCACTCTGGTTGAATCTCTTTTGAAGCGAAACGTTAATACTTGTCACTTTATATTTGAATTTACGCATGTCAACTACAATGACCTTATTAAAACATCCAAATGTATAAAAATGAAAAAAACTGCTGATCTTGATGGCCTATCTGTTAAAATAATAGATTTAATAATAGACTGCATTGCTCTATGCTTAGTAGTGATTTTTAATGATTATGTTGATTGTATTGTATTTCCTGATTTAATGAAACAAAGTAGAGTTCTTCCATAATTTAAATCCGGTAGTATACTGACCCTTTTAACTTTAAACCGATGTCAATACTACAGACAGTCAGTAAAATTTTTGAAAAGCTTATTTTAAATTAATTATTGCGGCATTTTTGTAACTTGATGAACGTTAAACAATTCGGATTCATAATGGGTCGCTCAACAACTGAATCCGGTGTTGAGCTTATTCAACAGATTTTTGATGCCTAGGAGGATTCACGAGACGCAATCGGTGTCTTTTATGATTTATCCAAAGCTTTTGATTGAGTTCATCATGACACATTGATAAGGAAACTACATCATTATGGTGTCACACGTCGATCACTTGCACTTCTAGTCTCATTTAAGAGATAGAATTCAAAGAGTTGATGTTAATGGTGAAAGGTTGTTGAGATCTACAATCAATACGGGTGTACCGCAGGGTTCAGTTTTTGGACCATTTCTATTCCTAATTTACAATAACAATCTACCATATCCTGTTAAAGACGGGTATAGGATTTTACTGTTTGCTGATGATACTTCTTTACTTTTTAAGATTAATAGGCAACAACCAGCTTTTAACGAAGTAAACAATACGATCTCTGAAGTAGTTAAGTGGTTTAGTATTAATAATCTTCTTCTCAATGAGAGGAAAACAAAACTTGTTAAATTTTCCTTGACTAGTGCTAAATCTGTCAACGGCAACGTAATGGTCAAGAACGAGATACTGGATATTGTGAACACGATCTTATTCCTTGGTTTCATTTTAGATGCTAAATTGCGTTGGAATTCTCATATTACTAGATTGGCGAAAAAGCTTAGTTATGCAGCATGTACAGTGAAAATAATTCGGTGAGTTACAGATGAAAGCTCAGTGAGACTAGTTTACTTCAATTTTTTTCATAGTCTACTGACCTATCGAATTTTGTTATGGGCTCATGCAGCCGATGTTAACACAATTTTCGTGTTGCAGAAGTTTTCGTGCTGTTAATGATTTAAGACCAATGGCATCTCTAAGAGTAAAATTTAAGGAAAATATTTTTTTAACTTTAGCATCACAATACGTATGGTATATAACAACTTGGTATATAACAAGAGACATATGGAATTCCAAAAAAAAGTGACATCCATAACATTACACTAGTCAGAAGTACAATCTTACTGCTTCTAAAACCCGTCTAAGCAAAGTTAATAAATCGTTTAAAGGGCAATATGTGCGATTTTTTAATAAGATCTGAGCTGAAATTCAATATTTGCCATTTTTTGAATTTAAACGAAAAGAAAGTTATATGGCAAGAGCTATTATACCGAGTCTGAATATGTTAATAAAAAATACCTATGAGATTGAACTACTCGGCTACCACGTTGCTTCATATTATTACTAAGTACTAAAATTAATTATTTAATATTTTGTATGTAATAGAAAGCAAACCTTGAGTTTCTTGTCCATTCTTCTCATGGTGAATCAGCATTTGGAATGAGTGGTAATTTTAATGTCGAAAACAGGTGTTTATGACAAACTTCAAGTATAATTTCTCTTACCTACAAAATGAAGGTATTTTTGATTTGATTTGATTTGAATCGAACCACTTTTCATATGCCATGTAGAAAACTTTACATCGTCGATGCCAGAAAAAATTGTGGCAACGCTCGTCAGGAGCCCTTACCCTACACTGTTCCTGAGTTAGCGTGGTAAACAAAAAAAAATAAAGATTGACCACTGACGGTAGGTACATTTCTGCATGAGTGACAAAAACATGACACAATAACGCAATGACTTCAATTATATATACGTAGTAGTGCTGACCTATACAGTGGTAAGCACATCCGCCTCCGACCAGTCGAATTCACCATAGCAACACGGAATGCATGTTTCTCCAACTGACGCGCATATTGATATATGGACTATATTAGAACTCGCTTCAACTGGACCCGCCTGAAACTCAAAGCAAGCTTAAAAACAAGGCCATAAGCATAATATTGAAACCTCAATATTCAACGACATGCACCAAACTCTAATAGGTGTTTAGAATAGGCCTTATTAAAAAAGACACAAATGTTCTTAATATATATGTAGATTGCACATTTAATAGAACAAAAGATAAGGCAAGAACCTAATGAAAAACAGACACCCACCTTATGAAAAGCAAACACCAGCAGAGTATATGACGCTCATGAATCTTCTGATACGATAAATACACAGAATATACGAATTAATAAAAAGGGGATTTTTAACTTTCCGCTATGACAATTGAAATTTTTTTATAAAATTGGAAAGTTACTGTTTTTACTTTGATTTTCTAAAATCGAGTTTTCACCAAGCATCGACGTTTTAGGATACTAGGAATCTATCTCGACCATTTACCGAGTAATGACTGTGTGTGCGTGCGTATGTGCGCGCGTGCGTATGTATAAACATCTCATAACTTTTGAATGGATTAATCGATCGAAGCGTAGTTTGCAGCATTCAAAAGGAGTCTACTTAACGTAGATTACTTGAAAACTTGAAAAGAATAAACAGATTAGGTGGGTTTTAACAATCTCAAAAATAAAATTTTCTGAAAATAAGTTTTTTTGAAATAACTTTGAGACTACTTACTCTTCCGATCGGTACCAAAATGTAATCATATTTTTTCCTGAAACAGATGCATATAGACTGCTGCAATTTGTATAAAAATTGGTTTATTTTTCAAGATATATCGTAAGGAGAAAAATTTTTTAAAACGTGTTTTTTATAATATTTTGTAAAATGTAAAACTACTTACAGATAAATTCCAAAATCTATTCAGTCTTTCTTTCTTAAGAACAACGTTGGTCTTTACTAAATTCATCAAAACTCGTTGAATTGTTCAATAAATATAACTGAAGAAACTATTTTCAAAAAGTTTTTTTATAGTATTTTTAAACTGCTCCACCGATGAACTCTAAAATCTATCTAATTATCTTTCTTCAAAAACAACGTCTATCGCTGTCAGATTCATCGAAGTTAGTTGTTCTAGAAATATTATTGAAAAAAAAAATTTTAAAAGTGTTTTTATAGATAATTTTTAAAGTACGCATCAAAACCGTTTGGGTCATTCAAAATATATCGTTCACATACCGATTTCAGTTACGCGATTACTCATAATTTTAGTCTCTTGATCAATTTAGACTTTGGTCCCATTCCGAATCTCGAATCTCGATTCTGCTCTCCGTCTCGTTTATGATTTAGATTTCGCTACCAGTTACGGTTCCAATTTAGACGAATATAATAAAACAAACGAAAGTTGTATATAAAGTTTTTTCCACTACACATCTATAAACATAATCATAATAATAATATAACAAACAATAAAAAGGAAAAACAACTACTTATAATAACTCCCTACTTATTATGACAAGAAACTCTTTCTTATGAAGTATTTATTATAAACACAGGATCCTAGTCCAACAAAATAAAACTTATCTGTAATTTTTTTTTAACTATAATAACCTAATTTACAAAATTATTTTATTTTACTAAACTATTTTATTTAATCTTCTTCAATCAGGCTACTAAATACTGTGGATATTTCAAGAGTTTGAAATATAAATATGTATATCTATAGATTAACATAACTTTTTTTGTTAGTGAACCGATTCGAATGAAATACAAAATAAATGTTATGGTAAGATTGCCATAATACATCAGTGAAAACCGCATTATTGCACTAACGCGCAAACAAACAGAATAACAGACAAAAATTCTAAAACTATTAATTTGATCTCGGTAACATAATTAGTGTGTACCAATATTTTTGTAATATTCAATGTATAGACATGGTTCGTTTATAATTTTATTACATATATTTTGAGGATATTGTAACACCGTCAGTGGATAGGTTAAAGATTGAATTTTTATAACTAGTATAAAGTATTACATACCCGTTAACATTACACAATACTCGCTTTTAATCTTGGCTTCACTCGCGTAAACATCAAATAGATTTATTTATAATTTATAGTGAGCCCACTGCTATTTCTCACTCCTGATTTTTCTGTCTACCCTCATCTTGATTCCGATTCCAATTCTGATTTCGATCTCATTCCTGTTTCCGTTTTCGATATCGAATAAATTAATTATATCGTACACGTTTTTTCATGTTATAACTGTATAAGTACCAAATACCACTCAAATTTGATGTCCTATTGAAAAAATGAAAGTGAGACAATGAGCAAACATATCGATTCAAAGTTATATTATTATAATAGCTGCCTGCGGCTTCACCCACGTAGACATAGAATGCAAACCTTAATATTTTATATGCGAAGACCTTACTGTCAATCCCAAACTTATTCCCGCTTTCAATTTTGGTTCCAGTAGTGTTCTTGATTTTGATCTTAGTCCCGCTCTTGGTTCGATTGACACTCGGTTTCTACCCTGGTCCAGTTCTCAATTTCGGTCTCGATCCTGGCTCTCAATTCTGCTCCTCGTCCTGCATTCAATTCCCATACCGCTCACGGTTCTAATTCGTACGAAACCAGAACAAATGCTAATATCAAAATAAAACATAAGATTTATCACTCTGAGATAGTATAACTTTCTATGTGTTGATGAATTTTTATACCTACATTATACGACGCTACTACGCCCTCCCGATAATATTTTCTTTTCTTAATAAAATAAAGAGCATATATTTCGCTCAATCCAAGAAATATCTCTCCGTGAAAATCGCATTAAAATCCGTTCAGTAATTTCAAATATTTGCGCGAACAGAGACAGAGATAAAAGGGATTTAAAAACTTTTATGTCTTTTATTACGTTCCCTCTCCATTTTTCACACATAGCTTCAATCTATAGACACACTGGGTTCTATTGTTTTTCTATATGTGCAGATTATATTTAGTACTTGTCTCATATTTATTCATAAATAATTACCTATCTATTGATAAAAGAAATTTACACATTAAATATTCAAATAAGTTGGAAAACCGGTCGGAAAATGAATTCATATGATTACAATTTTACTTAACAATTAATAATCAGGTTTGAAAGAGCAATTTCTATTTTATAAGAACTCAGCACAATGTCTTTTTCACAATGTTTCTGAATGTCAGTCACAATGCATTTTTAATAAAAATATTATTTGATTTGCTATACAATGAAGTTCATACTTCGATATTTACTTGTATTGAGGTATATTGTTTGTAGAATTTTTCTAATGAATACTTACTTTGTTCTTTACACCTTACATACTTACTTGATCATTGTGACTGGTAGGCACTACCAGTCCGCGAAGCTTGTGGGGCACCCACCAGCTTCGCTGGGCGTTATTGGTTATGAAGGTGAATCCTAAAAGAAAAATGGTGAAGGGTGTATGGATTTCAAAAAATAAATGGCGTAAAACCATTCATATCGCATCGAATAGTCAAAGTTCTATACCGCTACAGTCAGTCGTTTTTAATCGATGCCCCCACAAACGAAAATAGTTTTCATGGTATTTAGATTATACGAATGAAATACCTACATAAATAACGTATCCGTCTGATTTGCATGGAGAATTTCTAGAATGGTAGGTACACATAGTCTCTATTACCGTAAGCGCATTCACCATGCTCGTTCCGTCGGACATACGTCAAAATACGACCATCATTCTGTATTTATAAGCCGCTAAGATCCGTTATTTTAAAGTCACTGAAGATAGTTAACTTTCGGATTGCAATCCAGAAATGTTTTCAAAAATAAGACTGATTAGCTAAAAAAATTTACAACAGCTTGCCTACCTACATAAGTAAAGAAATTTTATATTAATTTCAAATCGGCTATTAAACATTATATTTTTGTAAAGCATTTGTTCATAAGTTAAATTACAACTTGCCGCGATAAACGGGTAGAAGAATAAAGAACCCCGTTGTTAGTTTATCTTTATTGCGTAATAAATATTCTCACGAGTTTAAATACGTTTATATTATAACGTCACCAAATGAAAAAATGACCGAATAAACCATATACTGTTATGCGATTATTGCAATGGACAACGTCTTTGTTGACTGAACGAAACGCCTACGAAACTCTCAAGGGTTACACAAATGTTACCACGTTTCCTAAAAACCTCCTTAAAAGGTGAAATGCCTTCACCCGTCTTCCAAGACGTCGACGGCGTAAACAGGTTATGTTTAGCCGCACACGTATCAAAGTGGGACGCACGATCAACAATCAATAACGTCCTTACCTGTCTTCGTGTTCAAAAGCCAGTGTGACCAGAATGCCGTCGAGCACAAGCGTGCCACTTAAGGGGGCGGCGTACCCCACCTCCGCCCGACCGCCCGCGCCGCACCCGTTGACATGCGACGACTTACGAGAAGGCTCAAGGGGCCTATCCTAAAGACACGCCGATTGTTAATAATGAGAGAACAGTATTTTCAGAACCTATTTGTTCGAAAATATTCAAATTAAGTAAGGATGTTTATTGACAGGTTTTTTTTTTCGTAATATTCAAGACGACGATTCAGTATTGTCACAATCGGATTAAAGGTATTTGTACTGATATTTCCGGCTTGACTGTGTTGTTGAAAATATAAGTTCAGTGTATAAGCGGTATCTATACGGTAGACTTATAACATTCAATACTAAGTTAATGTTATGTGAAAAATCAATATTGTTATCAATTTAAGCTTGAAACGCCCAGTAGAAATATCTATTAACTGTTTATTTACGCACGCTCAAAGACGTATTATTATCTTCGTGCACATTATCAGGTTCCGAATAAAAGTCCAGTATATCCGACAGAATTTGCTTTGGTCCGCATATATCTGTCTTTTTGTGACTAACACCTGTAATACTTGACCGCTGAACATTGTCGCAGCCGACGCCTTCCGAGGAACAGTGACAGTGGCGCCGAACAAAGTAGCCGGCGAGGGAGTCGCGGCCGTCGCGGTGGGCGGCGGGCGAGCCATAAATATGATTATCAGCGAGGGAGGCGCCGCCGACTAATCATATTCTATGCAATTTACATAAATATTAGCGGGCGGGCGTCGTGTCGTGTCGCGGCCGCCCCCGCCCCCGCCGCCCGCCGCCCGCCGGTCATTAAGGAGCTTCGTTCCTTTTAATGGAACGGCTAAGGTCGATCGTAGATATGACTAGCCTCGCGACCCGCTTTGTCTTTTTTATGACTGATTAACGTCAGCTGGACGGGGTCTGACACGTTCTGCACTCGCATATACAGGTTTTTAGTTTTTTTACTTGCAACACAAATTCGTTTGTAGGCACCCGGCAATATTGATTCTTCGCACGAGTTTGCATCTATTTTATTTGACATTCTTCCGCTTTTAACGGTGGGAGACAAAAAAGTAATGCAAATACAAATATTTTTATTATTGATTTTTTATTGGGGAAAACGGTTTTGTTATTGGAATATTTTAAAAAATTCATTATTCTTGGAATCGAGGCATACAGGTATAAACATATCAGACGCATAAGAACAGATGTCCTTGCTCAATCATGTCTCAATGGGGCTGGAATGTCTTATTAGACAAAAATCCCTAAATCAATAAAGATAAAGATATTCGTGACTCGCTGTCATAAATTTTTGACTTTCTCTTCATTTCAAATAACAGTTTTTCTTGTGTATTCATACGTTTTGAAAGTTTTACTGTTGCGTTTTATGATTTTATTAATGTCTGTTTGAAATGGCTTTCATTACGATTGTTATTTTTTTTTACGTTATTTTAGCTGACACTAATTCAAAAAAAAATTGATTATTGTAAATGGATAATTAAATACCAAAATTTTGTAGATAAAGTCGAATAATAGATGTATGAATAAAAAATATAAATTAAAATAATAATAAGTAATAAGCTAACTAATCTAGGTAAAGTTTTGAAGGTTATCTTTATTTTTTTTATTAAAAACCCATTTATTATGATAGTGAGTGGATGGTGAAACTTTGTAACTTTGCTTTTGCTCGAGGTTTCATCTATATTATAATATATAATCTACCGCTTACACTTTATTACAATCCGTTCAGCTATTCGAGGGTGTAATAAAATCAACCATCTGAATATACAAATAAAATAAATCTTTGTACCATTCGTCTGCGGTTGCGCTTACACCGATACAGAATAAATGCTTTGATATTTATATGGATCCCACTTTGGTCTAGCTTTCGATCTAGCTGATAATCTCTACCCCGATTCTGGTTCTGACTGAAATTTCAGTTTTATTTCCATCGCCAGTACAGATACCGGTTCCTTTTTCCGTTATACTCTGAGTGCAGCTTCCAAAAGCGATCTCAGTGCGGTGCCAATCTTGATCGTCCTTTGAACGAATGCTATTGATAATGGCAAACTGACATAAAAAAAAATTGGAAAATTCTTATATTATCGTACTAATGAAACCATAGATAAAATGTTGCTATTTATTAAAATTAATACGTATACTCGTTTCTGTGTATTACTCGTTCATTATTTTTCACTAAAATTTTACACCATGGTTTAAATATCGTCGTTTAAACTTACGTTTACGTTGATTCAGCCATTACATGGCGGATGTACTTCAGACACGGAGACTAACGTGCTATAACTTATATTTTTCAGCCTGACACTATTTTCCTTGTACAAAGTAACCTACATCGATATGAAGGCCACTATCCACAAATACGGCAAGTTTCAGGTTTATAGCATTAGTAAGTAGTTTCCCGAGTTACACCATTTTATTCAAATAGACAAACATGCAGGCAATAAATGTTTTAATATTGAAGCCGATGAAGGTACCGGATTTGCTAACATAAAAGGTTATATATCATAGCTCGGAACAAGTAAATTATTAATTCTGTAAATTGAGCAAACGATAGCAGCTCGGTGATTAAGAAAGTCATTTTGGTAATCTAAGGTACCGGCTTCAAATTAATTGACCATAGGCGAACTGACAAAGTTTTTAACTTAATTGAAATCAAAACACTCTACGTGCCCCAGAGAGCACGTCACGGCGCAGGTCCCATCAGACATTGGTATCATATTGGTGATATCGACCATTAGCAGTTCTCAAGCCGCAAGCAATTCGAAAGGAAAAAATGGCGGACGGGTGCGCCTCGGCGGTGAGATTATCAAAACCCGACACAACAAATTAAATAACGTTCTTGTTTAAAACCTGACGTCAATGAAAGACTCTCAAGAGTTTTCTTAAGAAATAAGCTCCAATTATTTACTTAAATCTAAGCATCACTGCTGCAAAAAAATCAATGTAACGACAATTAAATATTCACTCATATAAGAAAACTGTAGTCAATCCTGTGTTATTGAAAATTATAAAAAAGTGAATAAAAAATTAAAATGCACTCGTATCGTTGTTCGTTTGTGTTTTACCAACTTTATTTGAAAATCGTCAAATGTTAGAATTGAATCCGAGCTGGTATTGCATTATTGGTATTGTAAACCATAAAGTTTGATTCATCATAATAAGAATTTGACATCATTATCATGTGTATCTAAATGAACCACTTAATAAATCCAATTATGATAAATCTAAATTTTATAAAAGTCTAAACCAATATCGTCCCGTGAAGACGATTACAAAAGAAAAATAGTAAATAATAGGTAATTGCAATTTAAAAGTTTAATTTAAGCAATTTTCATTTTTCTATTTTGCTCCGTTTATTTCATTACTTTTAACAGTCATTCATTGGTACCCACTTCATTTTTAGTAGAATGACCCTAATTTTTTGGAAATTTATATATTGTAGCCCAGGAATATTGTTGACCATTACTGCTAGGTTGCCATTATCCTAATTTGCAACTTTCTACGTGTCCAGGAAGAAGAGCTTGCCAGCAGAAAAAAGGTCTAACGGACAGACAATCGTCATATACATTTTACGACTTTTTTTCAGAATAATAAGAGAAAAAAAAACGAAAACGCCAACAAACATTTACTTAATGGCTAATTAGCCATTCAACAGAAATCTTACGTATTGCAAAATCAGCAAACTTCCCCGCCGTCCTCACAAATGGAGTTTTCTCTCCTTATTGTTCTGAGAAAAGCAATTAACAAAGGAGCATTTAATCAAGAGCCGCAATAAAGCATTAATCATAAAAGCTCCTCGGCAAAAGTGTTGCGGTGCGAATGTTTACCCTTCCAATAAATTACGGGACCAGATGTTAACAGACTTCAAACAAACCCCAAATATCTTGTAAAGCCACCCACCGAGCGTACTCCCGGAAACCGCACACTCTGCCCACATAGGTTGTTAACAAACAACCCGCTACTGAAAGATACTTCCTCCTCGTTGGTCCATTACGAAAACCGCTTAATTGCTGTCGCATTAAAGATCCGAATCGCGAACGCCGATGGCGGTGTTTTCGTCTTTCTTCCATCTCGTCGAACTGTTTCTTCTTTATATAATGTACGAAGATTCCATTTCAGCGACATAAGACTTCCACCGTAGCCTCCGTTCGATGTAATATGAACCTTAATGCTCTAAACACTAAGATCATCGCGATGCGCTTATAATTTCCTTACAGCTTTTCGTATGTAAAAGACATGTGATATGATATCTAGGCGAGACAGAGAGGGACAGTAGAGCGCAGGCTCCTCGGCAGACGTCGCGGTTGCCATGACGACGCATCGATTCGTCGCGGCCCCTCTCCCCCCGCTGCCCCTGTCGCCGCAGCCTCCATATCCAGGTCAGAAATCAACCTTCTCGAACTCCCTTGCGTGGAAGAGATTTAATTAAGACGTAGGTGGATGAAGCCTGCAGTTTATGTTCCAATACGAAGCTCGGCATGTTGACGTTGGAGTTAGGTAATATATTTCTTACGTCAAATATTATTAGCTACCTAATAACACAATTGTTTAATTAATTAGTAAATAATTTACTCTCTCGGTACACACAGACCGTAACAAAATGATGTCTGGTTTTCGCGCTGTATGTTTGTCCAAATGATTCTTAGGCGTTATATCGAGTTTAATGTAGTTTTGGGGTTCCGTACATTATAAAAACAAACAACACCGCATATGTGCTTCCATCCACTTATTTATTTCGTTTTCGTCTTGAAAACTATATAACACAAAAAGACCTGGAGACCTTAAAATAATAAATTTCATCGATGCAAGATTAATTAAGAAAAATTTTAATGAAATTTGGTTGTATAATTTTTTCGCATCATCTAGTCTTGTTGTAAAAATAGAATAAAAATAACGAAAAACATTTAGCACATGCTATATATGATATATATCCAACGATATATAAACTATATCAAATATCGCCGGCGATATTCCAAAGAGACCAAAATATTAAGTGCTCCTGCTCTACAATAACTATGAGCGAAAAACGTCGATGTTATGAAGACTGTCTAAACTTATATGAGAAAGGTCATGATAAGCAATGAAATGGTAAAATAATTTAAAAGGCAGGCTCAATTCAAAGGTTCCTTCGTCCTTCAATTAGTCGGCGTACGAAAACAGCATTCGGGTACAGTATATAAATTGCTCTCTACACTCTAAAAAATGAACGCTAACTAAGATAGATATTCTCTTAGTAGACGTTATATTAATTAAAACAACTGTGAAATTGTATAGAAACGGATGTTGATTCGTTATAACAACAAGTACATTTGTAATTGAACTAATAATGTAAGTACCACAACACATCAATTCTAACAAGGATATATATTGTTTTTATCATTATTTATCTCCTTGCATAATTTGATCAGTTTTATTTAGTCAACTTACACATATGTATAGGATAAATCAATTCAGAATAAATTAATTGAAATAATTATTGAAGTTAACAGTGTTAATTCTTTTCATTATTAAAATAATAAATTTATCGTATTTGATTGTTGGTTGGTATTGATGTTGAAGGCCAAGTGTATATCTACGAAAAGAATAAGGAACCAAAGAACGAACTAAACACAGCACAAAAGTTTGTTAGTTTTACAATTCATTCATATTTTGAAATGTTATTTTAATAATAGCAAAAATAGACAACGTTGCTTTGTACTATTCAAAAATTAATAAACAAGTACCTTCTCACAATTTATTTTTCGCTTCATTTTGTCTAAAATTTGTCACATATACTGAATACAACAAATAATGAGATTTACTTTTAGGAATAAATTATTGACAACAAATTAGGTTTTTTAAATATCATAGTATGTTCTACGTATTCTTTATAAGTCGTGTTTTGCTTTATATTTCTTCTCGTAATTTTAACATGAATTTTGACTACATATAATTGCCGATAGATAAAATATAGTATACAGTACACGGCCGTGGTAACCACGGTGGAGGCTGCTTGCGGGTGGAGTAGCGCGTCACGATAGCACTAATTTTCCAAGTGAATGAAATATCTTAAGCCTGTATCAATAAATCATACTCAACTTTGAGACCGCGTTTGAGTTAGCTGCTGTCCTAATTAATATGGCACCTAAGTAATAAGTTCACTCTTAAATGTGATACATATAAACTGGTCGTTTCAGGTGATTAAGCGTGAACTGCAGGACAACCACATCATATGCGAACTCATATGCATTCTCAGACTTGAGACCTATTTATTAATACTGGACTTAGTCAGTGAAACCAAAATGTTTCTTAGGGCCTCTCCACCATCTCCTTTTAAACTGACTTTTAATAAAAGTCACTTTTAGAATTAGTTTTGCTCTCCACGTCCTCCTTTTAACAGTTTCAGCTCTAATAACTGTTAAAAGAAGAACGTGGAACTTAAAGCTAATTTTAAAAGCGATTTTTTGTTAAGTCTTTATGTTATCAGTTTAAGAGGAGATGGTGGGAAAGGCCCTTAGTGGATTTAAACAAGAGTTACTTAGTTGTCATTATAATGTCACCAAGTAGTATTAAACAAATTTCATAATTGATGCAATTAAATGAATTTGATTACAATAAAAATAATATGGTTAAAATGTAACAAGTTCTAAGTTGAATTTATAAAGCTGAATCAGTTATTATAATCATTTCTATGTTTGTACTTATTATAGTCTTAGTTTAATTTATTAAAGTGAATTAGTTATTATAATAATATTCCTGTTAATATTGACCAGATGTTCATTGAATTTGTTAAGATGAATTAGTTGGTATAGCCATTATTCATATTCGTACCAAATAAGTTCTTAATTGCTTTACCTAACGAATAATAAATAATAAGGGCTATACAGTTGACTTGTCAATTGAATAATGATAATCAATCAAAATCATTTTATTGAGGTATCTAAGATCTTGTTAGACTCGTATGGAATCAAGATGAATCACAATTTTATTAGAAAAAACCAAATTTTTTTTCAGTGTAGAGCTCGCCTGATCTGATTTTCATTTGTTATTCCCAAATTTAAAGCCTATTTAGATATCTATTTGTACCAAAAACCTTAGCATGAGCGCCAAATTAATTATTTAGTGTCGAAGATTTGGTTTGTCTGTTATGGTTCATCCCATAATAGACAAATCATTTTTTCAATGAGATTGATGAACCTGATAGAGAGATATGGTGAGATTATCTATGCTTGAGAATGCAATTCATGAATCTTCAGGAGTATTAAATGCATCTTATTTAGAACGCGAAAAGCGATCCAGCTCGTATGATAACTTAAGTGTCAGGATATAAAATTGATATATGATTTTAACCATAATTTGTATTTAATAAAGCTAAATCAAACATTTTAACCTTTCACTTGTACATTAAATCAAGTTCAATAAAGTGCTCTTATTTTGTGGGTTTAGTTGCGAAAGGAACCAATACTAAATTAAATAACCAAATGAAAATATTTTCGAATTTTCGGAAAAAACAATCATTTTTACGATTTAAAAAATATAAAAAACTGATAGCATTAGGTACCATTAGATAGCATCAGGATCTCAAAGGTTTTTGGCGATAAAATTTTGACTTAATTTATATATAATAGATTCAATACAATTGTTTACGGCAGAAAGCTTTGATGTAATTTTATTAATAATATCGTCTAATCCAGGGCACCATCATCACGGTGTGGATTATATCATCATTATTCTCAAATTGTTTAAAAAAACATTGAAGGTATAAACTTATATAATGCAGAAGAATAATGAAATGTAGGATAAAACACAGAATTAAAATTCAAAACCACCTACACTACCATTTTACACTTAAGGTCACTAAATGTCTGAAGGTATGGACACTGCAGTAAGTGATACAAATCTGGCACAATATTAACGTGACTATCATTTTATTCTTCAATATTGTTATTCGATGTTCCTTTATACAAACATGAAAGATATATCGATAAAAATAAAATATAAATTAATCGCTGCATATTGTGTTACGCTGATAATAGCCGTAAAATGTTCTGGGTTCAAAATCGCACAGGTTAATTTACATCTCTGTTGTCTGTAACGAGCTCAAAGCGTTATTCTCTCATTATCGTGTCTTCAATCGCACCACAGCATCAATGCTATAAACATTAACGTTTTTCCAAAAAACAATTTTGCGAATTACCAACTCTAGCAGTCCTTCGACTTTCTTCTTATCTTCTTGTCGACATTTAACAAAAAACTCATTTTTCATGAATTCCAATTCCACTTATTCCAATTTCACGAATTTCCGTTTGAAATCATAATTCAAATAAAAAATCTAGAAAGCTTGTGATAAGTTTTTTCAAACCAACTCAATAAAAAAACGTTTTATCGCTGATAATTTGCATTTTATCGATGCCTCCATTTAAACTGGAATATATACCTTAGACAGCAGTAGTGCTGACGATGTACTTTGAGCATATAAAGTCATTCGGAGGCTTTAAAGTGTTTAATCATTCGTGAAATATCATACGAAAAATGTTAGCATTAGGGGTGCTTGATAAATTAGTTCTCCAAATGTGATAGGTGCGATTAGTCCAAAAATCGTATGAAAGATATAGCACAAAGCGCCCAACGTTTTTTACACAACGTTCATCATATTATTCCTATGTTAAGAATTATTTTTCACATTTTAGTTGGATTTGTCATTAAAGCGTGTTTTTTAGCTTCTTTGAACTATATTTTTTTTCTTTCGAGACGGATAATCGATTCAATTGTATCTACATTTGCTTAATTACAAAATAAATTATTTTTCAACAACAAGTCGACTGTTTTGCTTAATTTTTCTTATTTACAAGCTTACGCTTATTTTACAGACAGGTTAAAAAAAACAACATACCCACACCGCGCACACCTCGCTTGTTTCGCTGAAATCAATGGTTTCATGCAAGCTCAGCGGTTTCAGTCGCTTGTCTTTTCTTTAGTATAACACCGACTTGCTCTGCAATTTCAAAACCGTTTGTATGCCGATTATGTTAGAGCCGAAGTGTCCTTTCACCCAATTATAACCCTAGTTGGTTAAATTTCTAAAACATTAAGCTTTTTGTGTCACAACTCGGTCATATTAATAAACTATTTTTTATAGTTTATTAATATGTTGCATGCATTAATGTGTGACGTTTTAGATATTTTTTTTTATTTCATTAAAGGGCATTATTTGCGGTTAGCTCGACGCTATTTCCATTTGATTCAAAAATTCCAATACTTTTTTAAAAATCATCAGATGAAAATACCTAAATATACTTTTGCTTTTAATTTAAGGAAATTAGATAACTAAAAACCGACTAGTATAATTATGAATGAATAATGACCATCACTTTCGAAGATTTAGATATGTACGTGCGCTATAATTCATGCATCGTAATTTGGTATTATCATGTAGTTTTCGAAGTACCAGCAAATGAAATGAATCATAATTAAAATTAAATGACGATAACAGGTTAAAATTAGGTACATTATAAATTATTGTTCAAACATTCGCTAAATTGTCAAAATTGCTATGAATTCGAATTCGAACTCCGCAGCAGGACAAACGATTGCGTCCATTCTCATATCCGACGATTTCCAAACACGGGATCGGAACATCGATAGCATTTTCCAACAGTGATTTTTCTACGTAAGCTCTCGCAACTGCGCATGCCGAAAAGCGCACTCTGAAAAATAACAAGATCAAATAAAAAAAAAAGGCATTCGGCGAGTGTACATAACACAGGTCGTGCACGTACCTACCGCAGCGAACAAAGGCGGCTTCAGCAAAGACGGAGGCATCACGTCCCGCCCGGCGTGTGGCTCCGAAAATTGCCTTAATTTTCGAGAAAAGTTCAAAGACTCCACGGGCCCGAGAGAGCGTGAAGAGTATAAGATTTCGGTGGAGAGCCCCTATTACCGCATTTAGCTTTACGCGGCGGGCGCGCGCCCGCGGGCCCGGGCTTACGTTGCATGTCTTTGAGATAAGAAACGTCGACTGCGGCTTTCGAGTCGAACGGCTTTGGAGTCGTGAATTCGAGCGGAAAATCACCGACGCCGAGAGAGGGAATGAGTAGGTAATACGAAATGGTTTGTTTGAAATCATGTAAAATGTGAAAGAAAGTCATTCGGTTTGCAAGTCGCGTGTCTCGTTGTAGTTTTTGACGTGACAACGTCTTAAATTAGGTTGCGGCTGGGAGTCACTTTGAAAAGTGTAACGCTCGGTAACGTAACGATGAGTCACCGAACGAGAGGCCCGCCGAATGCCTTGCGTCTCTCTCCCACTCAACTATGATCGGTCTGCGCGCGAGAATTAGTGCATAGCTTGCAAATGTATTGCAAGTTATTGTATGTATATTTGTATATAAATACGTATGTATGTAAAGGTAAAATAAAATTTTGTTAATATGAAATTCAGTGCGAATTCTTTGTATAAATTAATGTTTTAAATATAATTCTTTGTATAAATAAATGTTTTAAATTGTTACTATTATTTCA
The DNA here is from genome assembly GCA_005406025.1 of Eumeta japonica. Classification (NCBI taxonomy): domain Eukaryota; kingdom Metazoa; phylum Arthropoda; class Insecta; order Lepidoptera; family Psychidae; genus Eumeta; species Eumeta japonica. The sequence goes on along the minus strand of BGZK01002883.1, from coordinate 10,499 downwards.
TCCTTCTTCCTACTATACGAATGAATATTCCCATTCAAATGATTTTACCATTCAAAGTCGTTGTCACGTAAAACTTTCGCCCGTATACCGACTTTACAGGCAACCAAATTTTTTGTAAATTTTTCTTTCAGAACACACTAGTTGTATTTTGGGAACATTTCAAATTATCCTTTTTTACCTATATATATCCAAGTAAAGAGTTTAATGTCGTCGAATAACCAATATAAAAGTCCTGTTTTATATTTAAAATTATCTCGCTTATGTGTATTACGGTTCTTAATAAGATACTAACAACCAGCAGTCAATATGTCGCCGTCAACTATTAAAATTAAAAATAAAGAAACTCTTTACTTTCATTTCTGTGATGTTTTCTATGATCTCATTTTTTTTTTATAAATTATTTTCTATATGATATTGCTTTAAGTAATTTTAATAACAATACATGATATTTTAATTTTCAACTACATTCCATTAGACAAATAAAAAATAAACAAATGACCTGTAACGCTAAATAGAACCACTCGGAAAATTTAACATAATAAATTCACTATCGCCAAAAAGCATACAAATCATGAATAGGCACAAATTCATGTGAAGACCTATCCAATGATACCAAATTATTAATTATAAAAACCCATATTATCGTACAGATATGCTGGAGACAAAATATTTCTTATTGTCTTAATTTCATATATAGATTTACAAAATTAATAGAATTTGAATAGATTAATTTTTGGAGAAATTTTCACACCATAGTTCTGAAAGGACAAATTTTTAAGAAATCTAGACCCACAGGATTGATAAGACCTTTTTCATATTATGCTAAAGTTAGAACAAGTAAATATTTAATTTCACATGTTTTTAATAAACCAAAAAGCACCAAAAGTACTTACATTTAATCCCATTACTGTATGATTTGATCAAGTATCCAAGATTCTATCATTTCTACATATAATCTAATCTAATTGTAATTAAGTCTAATCTAATCTAAATAATGTTATAAATGCAATAATATATTTGATGGTATGTTCTTTTTTACACAAGAATGAGACGACACGAAATGTTTTTTTGTAACTAACGATATTTGCTGTTTGTGGACCGGAAAGTGATATAGACTAGGGGCGGATCTATTTAAGGGCTTTTTGGGCTGCAGCCTAGGGCCCGTGGATACAAAGGGTCCCCATCCCCCATTGAAAACAATCGATGATACATATTATGAAGTAAAAAAATATCTAAAATTAAAAAAAAGAACTATTATAAGATTGGCAACCCTTGGATCAATTAACCCGTGTGTGCGCGTCTATCGAACAGCAATCGCTTTTTCTCGGTCGATGTATTTTCGATCGTGCGTGTACATTTATTACGGAAAATTGACAAAATGTAGAAAGGTTGCTTTACAATTTATACAACACAACTACATATAACCAGTCAATTTTCTTTTTTTTATGTATCTACCGTATAGACTGATCGTTAAAAACCAATTTTTTTCGACGCTCCCTACGAAGTTTCCTTTTGTCAAGAAAACACTAGGGTTTTTTTTCCAAACAGCACGTGTTTTAAGACAATCTTGTAAACGATCGAAGTTGATTTTTCAGTTTTTCTTGTTAATCAATTAATTAATAAAAATCAATTTAATAATAAAATAACAATTAATTAATAAAAATCATGTTTTTCTTTGATATTTCTTCTGACAAATACTATTTCATCTAAAATTTAAGCAATTCTGGAACCTAAATAAATAGTAACCCAACAAAAAAATTTAATTTAAAAAATTTTATGACGTAATATTTTCTTTCGTATTTTTTATACTTTTACTTTTATAATTATCTAAGGTTTGAATAATGAATTGCTTCTGTTCTTCATCTTTATGAACAAATCATTGTACTCTCGCATCAATTTCACGCCTCGCTCTGAAACATCGTTCACAACTGACAAGTTAGTTATGGTTTCCAAACAGTCCTGATGATTAGTATCTTCTTACTCGTTTTTAAAATTTTTGTCATCCAGCTCATATTTAGATCAAATTAAAAAAGGAAATTGATAGAATGCACATTAACAAACTGTTCGAATGATTATGGAATATCTAAACGAGATACTTCAGCTTCCCTAGAAATTTCTATTTGACTTTTGTCTGAAGAATCAAGTTTCTCTGTATAGTGTGTTGATTGGAATAAATTTTTATCGTTTTCTTTTTTGTTTGTATATCTATATTATTAAAAAATATGGTATTTTCAATAAAAGCATGATTTTTCTAAAAACTCTTTTTAGATCAACTTGAGACATGTGTTGTTTTAAATAAAAAAATCCTAGTGTTTTCTTATTAAAAAGAAGCTTTTTAGGGGAGGCCGCAAACAATTTAGTTTTTACCGACCAAGTACATCACTATAGAAAACAGTTTCTTGATAAAATGACAATTAGCTGAATAATTAGTAGACCCCTTAATCATTATCAGCCCAGGGCCCCAACAATTCACGATCCGCCCCGACTACTTTTATTTCAAAAAATGCATTGTTCCTTTAAAATAGTAATCTCAGGTACCTAATTGTGATCGGAAACGAGAGAGGAACCGGTATCAGAATCGAGGGCAAAACTTGGATTGGATGGCAGAAGACCTACATACAGAACATAAGACCTATATTTCACTCAATGTTATTTGTATTTTCGACTTAATATTCGAAGAACCAAACATGAAATCGTATTCGTCACGGTATCGAATCGATTATCGTAACTCTCCGACACATCCTGCGCCATCGGCCCCGAGCATGTGTTATGTTAGGAGACTGTCACCCGCTGTTCCGGCGGTAATACGGCGTGAAATTGTACGCGACCTCGCAGCACCGCGCCGGTGTCCCAGTTTATGGCGCTCGTAAAGAAGACATTACGAACATATGCTTGGCCTCTGCACACATCGCTGGCACCAAATTGGTTTTGATATTTCAGATACTATAGTTTTTTTTTTGACAATGAAATACGGATAGTTTATAATATTTGGTTACAATATTGTTAATTCAAGCCAGCCTTAGTTATGATTTTACTGATTCGACAATAAGCGCTGTTGGCGTAATCGAATTAAATCAAGGTATATATTATTTATTTAAATAAATCGCTAAGTGTAGTGCATACTATTTAACTGATTGTGATCAGAAATATAACAGAAGTATAACAGACTTCTTATCATACTATTTTCCTATTTATACCCACGAACTGTAACTGAATTTTTAAATTATTTTGTAATACTACAAAATACCTAGCCAAGATAAGTAAAATAAAATGTTAAAACATTGCGGAAGTAGTGACATCTTACTTGATAACTAGCACATTTAGCGAATGTTAACATATTTATTACAGCGCCATCTGTTATTAAGTGATGTGATCACCAAACATGAGTTTTTTGTAGTTTTATAATTAAATTTACGATGACGCTATTATAAGTGTTTGAACATGTATATTACAAGGTAAATTTTAATATTTATGTAGGTACACGGATATAATAATAATTGTATAATATTCTATTATTTTAAAACATTTTTATTAAAGTCTTTTTTATATTCCGAATAACCACAAATTACGCCTATCGAATTCGTAAAATTTTAAATTAAAATTAATTTACCAATTGAAAGAAAGGAATAAATATCACTTTTTGCAAAATTGACTTACCTATACACAATTTTCTTTACCTAACTAAAGCATAATCCTACTATGTGAATTCGGAAACAGGATTAAGTCATTTTTTTTCATACAGTTTTAACATCGAAATAGAAAAGCATAGAATTATAACGTTGAACAAATTTACGTTCATTCGTAGCACATAAAGGAAGATATATTACATTATACATATTTTTAAAGTAAATAAATCTCTTACATTATTATCTTTTTTAAGTTGTTATTTCGAATAAAACTGTTATTAACGAAGAAAAAGAAAGAGAAAAAATAAAGACATCGTTGACTACAGAAAAAGAAAGAATAAGAGCACATGGTACGGCGGCGAAACCAATATCGTATGCCACGCCTCCTACGAAGCTAATTTCTTTGGTCGTTTTGTTTATCTAGGAATACTTCTATGCTTTTCTATTTCGATGAATTTTAAGCAATCAACGATACTGTTAGTTGAAAGAAAGAATTTTATTTCTTTTCAACGTTAAATTAATACACTTTTATTATTTGATTTATGAATCCTTTAGGTAATATAAAAGCTATTGTAAGTGCCTTGTGGGCAAGCTCACCGTGGTAACATTTTCAGCAGTTCAAAATCACCCTCCTTCCACGGCTCATGTACTATAATCTATTGAATACACGCTTCCGAAATACCTATAACTAGAATGACACAGTGTAATTGAACTTGCTCGTGGACCGACTTGCACCGCGCAGCAGTTCATATCATAAATAAATTACGATCAGTATCTATCACCAGCTGACTAACTAGAGAGGGTAAAGTGCTGGTCGATAATATACGCAATTATTTTCCAGTAAATACATGAACCTACATTTTGCATTGGGTTAAATACACCATACTATTTAATACCATACAACACCATAGCAACAAATATATTGTCTGGACGTTAGCTGCTGCGTCAAATATCTACAGAAATCTAATAACTCTTGAAAACCTTTTGAAAAGTGCACTACCTACATTTTTAGGTTATCTTCGGTTTCGTTAAATTACTCTGGAACCCAAGTATGAATTTTCAAATGACTACTAGGCAAGATATTGTCCATAAAAAATTAAGAATGGTTTTAATGCAACATGGCACGGGAGTCCATAGAACCGTGGACATTTTCCTTTACCTTCTCTTTTATTTTGAGATACCTTGCTATAAGCATTTGGCTTTGAAGAACAACATGACATGATCTCTAAGATTTTCTATGGGTGATGAAATTTAACGGAGAAATTTCTCTACTACTGTGTTAAGAACTGTTGCCACCGATGCGAGTACAAATTACGAAACCGATTGGATCGCATTGGAAATCTTTCTATTAAATGTAAAAAAGAGATACATTGGTATCGGTTGGTTCGTGTTCGATCTTGATCTTAGATTTAAGGCATTAATCCTTTTGACCTCTAAGTCGTCCCAAAGCAAGTTTGAGGCTGCTTATGTGATGACTTCCGAGACCTTCAGCTCAACTTATTCTACGAGGAATAAAACAAGTGACTTAATTTGGCCTAAATTAAAATTTATTGGACAATTCACCCGTGACTAAGATAAAATCCAGACCTTTCACTTCTAAGATAGCGCTCTTAAAAACTAAGTCTGCCCACCAGCCGACCAGCGCTTTTTATTCGTTCGATCATTTCTATCTAGCCACAAGCGAATCGATCAATGAGTTCCTGTTTGACTGTCGTGGAACAAACGTCGCAGAGACATTTTTTTAATTAAAAAAGCTAACAGCGCGATTTTGTAAGGTTTTATTTAACTTGCAATTTTCGTTTGTAAGTGGTGGTTTCAAAATTTGCACACCATTTTTATAGTACAGACGTTTGTCGTACTTATGTAAATTCGATGACAGTGCAAGATTATGATACCATCGAGCTGATCTGATCATGGAGACGTAAACTAGCCACAGAATCTCTGTAATGAAAGAAGGTAAACCCCATTGAGTTTGAATTTTTGATTAATTTATCTATTTATAGTATGCCAAATTTGGATGATGTCCAAAGTCCTGATAACTGCCTAAGTTTATGGTGGGGTAAGTGCACAGGATTTGAATGAGAGGGCACAACAAAAATACACTGTGGGTAATGTACCAACTGCTGTAACAAAACGACATGACCTAATCGAATTGATTTTGGATGGTATTGGGATGTAATGGTTCCAAATCAACATCTCCCATGCAAGAGCCAAGCCAACCTTACCTGCTTTCATTCTTTCGTGTACATCGAAAGAGAGATATTATTTTGTATCTCTAAGGAGTTGAATGGCAAGGGGTATCAAACAGTCATTCTCTATCGCTAGCTTTCCAACTAACTGTGAGGCAACAGGCGCACCCAGTATGATTTAGCCTAACTCGTCTATTCCGGAATCTCTGGAAGAGTGGACTAACATATTTTCAGGTGTCATGGGAACAACATAAATTAACGAAGTAAAAAAATAATTGAAAGATCAATATAAAGAAAACGGCGCCTTGAAAAGGCATAAAACAAATATCAAAAAAAAATATAAATAAAAGCGAATAAACGGGTAAATCGTGTAAACAGTAAATAATATTAATAGTGTTTAACTGTACAATTGATGTAAATCTACTAAATAATGTCAATGGTGTGAAATACAATGTCAACTTTATAATTAATGTAAGTAGTGTAAATAATATAAATAGTATAATAAAATTATTGATCTAAATGATGTTAATTAATCTTATACCTTTTAGACTAAATAATAATAAGCAACTAAAATGTAAAGAAATTGACAAGATTTTATTTAAAACCAAAAACGTGAATTAAAACTAGAAAAAAATAAACTTAAATAACATTTATCATATATGTATATAGTAGGTATATTATAAGTTCAGAATCACTCCTCTCTTCGTTATTCACCGACATAATATGTGCGTACGTAAATAAGTAAATTCCAGGAACATGTAATACAAAAATAGAGATTTTGTATGTAAATAGATGTTTTGTATAACACACATATATAAATAGATGATCGATATCAATCCATAATGAATTTCATATATTATTTTAAAAAAAGTCTTTTTTTCGCATAATTCATTAACGACATCTCTCGAACCAACCAATCGATTCTGATCCATTTTTTATCTATGTACGTTTTTTTTAGAAGAATGAGAGATTAGATTTTGAAATTTATCAACAAAGTAGGTTACAAAATATTCAAAAAGAATTTTTTTTTACAAAAATTCTTGCACTTAGCAACGGTTAACGTTGTTTTCTTAGGAAAATAACTGGACAAATTTTGAAATTTATCGGAACAACAGTTTACAAAATATAGTAAAAACACTTTTTGAAACTCCAACGATATGTCTTAAACAAATTAACCGATTTTTATGCAGTTTGAGGCAGTTGATAACCTGTTTGTGAAAAAGAGTTGATTAGGTTTTAGTATCGATCGATAAAAAAGTCTAAAAGTAATGTCAAAAAAATGTTTTCCGAAAAATTTTATTTCGAGGTTACTCAAAATCTACCAGGCGAAATAAATTCAACGTTTCAGAACGTTTAAGTTGAGTAGGTCCATTCCGAATGTCGAGAATGGTCGAAATATATTCCGAGAACCCTAAAACGTAAGATCTAATGAAGACTCGATTTTCGAAAATCGGACTAAAAACCGCAACTTCCCAAATTTAAAACTTTTAAAATTTCTTAACGGGAATTTAAGAATCGCAAGTAAAATTGTATCTTCCGCAACATATCCATATATTATTTTATTGCAGTCTGTTGGGTATCCTGTTATGAAAATTTAATGAAGATGTGTGCTTCAGGGAAAAAGAGAGTTCCGTAACTTATAATCACGCAGTGACAATATTTAACTGCAAGTGAGGAGTTTACTGGAATTAAACAAATTGACAAGCGCCAGTGATACAAAGTTTAATAACAAACGTACAAATTGAAGATTTGTCTTTGTCTACCATACCCTATTGGAAAATAGAGCTTCTTATGTTATGTGATTGTAAAATACAATAACAAAGAAAGAATGCATTAAGTCTTTCTTTTGTTTACGTACCTAACGCTTGTTATTATGTAAGTATATTTTATTAACATTAAAAAAAAATGATTTACGATTTTAATTAAAATAATATGCAATTACCCTTGAAGCGTACCATCGATGCACATAACTTTATCATTAAGTTGGAACTCTGCAGCAAGAAATAAAATTAAGCATTTAAATTTTTGATCCAAAGTTGATTTTTGTTGTCAATTCTCTCGTTATTTTAAATTATCAATCTAGTGACATTTTTGTGTAACAATTATAACTAGTAGAATTAGATCATAAATACCAACACTCATGTGTAATTTTCACCCTTTTTTTAATATCAGTAATTTAACTATTAGGAAATAATTTATTACTTAAATACAATACTTTATGGTTTACAACTTTGTCGTGGAAGGAAAAGCATTTATACTTATTAATAATATGTCAAGCGATCTATGTTTCTTGTAATTTTGTTAATTTTAAATACAACATTCAAAAATAATTTCTATTGACAACCTTAGTATTAATGTTTTTACACGCACATATTTAGTATCTTTGCCAAGACTTAGAGTCAACACAAATCGATAAAAGTAAAGGATAAATACTTATCAAATGTAATATTTTGTCAATTGGTTCTAAAACAAGGAATAACAGAAAAAAGTCGCTTCGAAAACCTTTAAAAATCAAGCGTTTTAACTTTACTAACGTACACATAAAATATACTACTTCAATTTAAAAAAATCTTAACAAATAGATATCAAATCTTAAAAAAATTGCATACTTATACGATGACATTAAAAGAACTAAGCTACATATATGAAACAAAAAGTCAATTGGAAAGTTCGAATTAAAATAAGAAACCATAATTTCATCTTAATAAGTATTAAAATAAGAAACAAACTAAAATTCGAACTATGAGATTTCAAAAAAAAAGCATTTTAGATCTACTATCCTTTACTTTTTAAGTTTAAATATTAAAAGCCGTAAGAAATTTTTTCTCTTGCTTCTGTTTTGCTTATAAATATCTAAAACTGGCAATAAAATTATAATTACACCAGCGCCTCCATGCGTCTATAATCGTAACTGATTGTGCTTGCTCTCCTCCTATTGGTTTGTTAGATGTCATGCCTGAAACGTCCGTTGCAGTTGGTTGCATTATCCCGCTTGTAGTAATTGCTGTTTAGTTAATAATTATATCATTTATATAGTTTTTTCTAAATGGTAGAAATAATAATATACTATTCATGATTTTGTGATGATATGTGTTGTGAATAACTGTGAACTACGTTGGAAATCTAAGACGGCACCGTGGAGTCACGAAAACGAAGGTAAAATGTGTTTTCATTGTTTCAATGACGCTTTGGCTACGGTGTAAATGAAAAATCGATTTCCTACGTATAATTTTTATTAGTATTAGACAAATTTTTGTACAAGTATTCTACATTTGTTAAAATGTTTTTATATATACTTTATAGTCCGTTCTTCAATGTGCTATCAAAAACTAATCGGGGGTTATTTTAAACAGAAAGTGACAGGTAAATGTTTGAATTAGTAGTACCTAGTCCCTGATTTTGATAATTTATAATAATTTATGCAAAAGTATGTTTTGTGATTTATTCTAAATTTCAATAAACAAGAAGTACGTCTATTCTTCCTCAGAAATATTTTTAAAAATCAACAGCACCTAACCTTTTGAATTCAAAAAATTGACCAAATGAAATCCACTTATAATACAGTTACTTATTTTATTTGTGACATAAAAGTAAAACTAGCATCAACCAAACAAATGAAGCTATAAACACCAAAATTAAACTGGTGTGAGTCCTTATCATAAATATTACTGAGCATATGTAGTTTTTGAGCAGTAATTTTTCAAAATCTTCATAATTCAACATCATTACTTCCATTCCCATTATTATCCACTTTCATATCGCACCTTTCAATAACCCCTTATTTCATACTACTCTTCCAATAAGTCCCCAATATATAAGTCTCACTTTATAAACCCATAAACTACAAGCCTATGTGCTTGGGCTTCATGAGCGAACATGGCCTGTGGGGGCAACTTGCTTCAGCTTTGTTAAATTGTTTCATATTGAAATTTGTAAATTATTTTCAGCTGGATTTGCACATTCAGTAGTGAATTTATAATATTTCCTTTGTTATATTCGAATTATGGAGTATAAATAATAAAAATAAATTATGTATATAAATGACTGCTAGTCCACAGTTTCGTCAATGTTCTCTGTGGTCACTTGTTTATTATAAAATTATAATATGTAAATCTATGCACAATACGTCAGATGGCGAGTAAATAGAAGCTAAAAAAGCAATGGAATATGGTGACAAGATTTGGATAAATATAGAATGACAATAAGGGGTTTTTATTTGTTTTCTTCATTCAATTTATTCATTTATGCAACTGTTTGTTAGATAATTCTAATCCAATATAATATTTTAATATATAGAACCCAATATCATTAAGGATATATGTTAAAGTAGACATGATAATATGTTTGGTTTATTCCTTTTAAATAAAGTAGTAGATTTCTACCAGTATATTATCTATTTCAGATGTTGCCATGTAAGTGGTTTTTCTAACATGTCCCTCTTTTCAAAATTTAAATAAATTTTTAAACATCCTGTATATTTTTGATGTACATTGCATTACATTCTTCTCCCTTTTTTCTTCAAAAATAAATTAAACTATGAATAATATGTCCCCATTGTTGTAAAGTAAATTTACAAAAAAATATGGAATTAAATTTACACAGGCAAGTACTTTTATATAAGCTTTGGAATGGAATTTTATAAAAGCAATGGAATTCTAAATTCCACCCATTTGTTCTACTAGCT
>BGZK01002882.1:0-38818 GCA_005406025.1 Eumeta japonica | reverse complement strand
CAAAGGAATACTGTAAATATGTAGTTAATTTATTACATCACATAAAATCTTATAAATACTAAATTGTTTAATTTACAAGTTTATTTTCCTTAAACCTTTAATTGTTTAATTATTTTCTTAATTAAACACTTTATTTTAAGTATTCGTTTGTAATTCAATTTCAGCTAATCTCACTAGCGATATTAGTTCGTCGTCTTTGTCTTTTAACTATTCAAACGAAATATGTATCTGCTGAACAATCACTGGACAATGTTCTTCAACTAGAAATGCAAAACAAACGAAAAAGTAAAACAGTAGTCTTTAATGTTTGATTTATACAAATTTATTTAATTTTGATTTTTGATACAAGAAATACCCATTTTTGGTACATTTTTATTTAATGCCCGTTAAGAGAGCACAATGTGGTGTGTGATCAGAGACGGAAAAGTGTATGCACTAGCAATAGCTGCTTGGCAGAGTAATTAACAAAATAATTTTGTTTTTGAGCCTATCTATAACGAAAAGCAAACTATTATTTGCTATTGATTACAATATCTAATGAATTTGCTTAACACATTTTGAAACTAATATTATATTACACTATCGCATTTGCACGTGTTCTTAGAGTAGGTTATTAAATCTGACAAAACTTCATACTAAGCAATGTCGGATAAGAGCGCCCATTTTTTAGCTCAAGGCAGTAGAGTTTTATTTTTGTGCTCTACTGTGGATTCTCAATTTTCACAAAAGCGTACGTAAAAGTTAAGCAAATGCGGGCACTTACTAGGAACTTTATGGTTCTTTTATTACACAGAAATATCTCGTACGTTTTCTTTGCTTTCTAATCACTGCTTAGAAAAATTAACAATAACAAGCAAAATGTTTGTTTTGGATCAACCAATATAGCAATCATTTTAATAGTTTTAAAAATAATATTACCTAAAAATATCTGCAGAAATCTTTAAAATCAATTTTCAGTTCAGTTTGTGTTTTTAACGCGTTTATGCTTTTTAAAATTTTATAAATAAATTGCCTTTTAAAATATGTTATGAAATATAATGAAGAATTTAAAACGTATACAGGAAAATAAGAAACAAAGTTAATGAACTAAGATTTAAATACTTTACTATTTCGACTTTAATGCGTTTAGTGTGTTAAACGTGTTAACGAACGGGTTAAATTTAAAACAAAGCTGTTAATATAATCGCCTTTCAAAGAGAAGAGCACTTGAGTATATTTAGACTTGGTATGAAAGTGATATGTGTGTACATATGTCGACTTCTTATATGTACTTTTATTAAACTATGTTTGTTTGTACGGGTTTTGTGCTGTTACATCCAATTGGAAATTATGCCAACAAATTACGGTTCTCTTTGACGCATAAAATACCAATGACAATAAATATTATACTAAAATCAGCTATTTAATACTAAAATGATCAACATTAATCAAATAAATCATTAATGAGTATAGAGGTAAACATATTTTAGATACATAGTTATGTGGCAAAATATTGGAAAACTCGACAATACAGTTCAGGTGTCTATTTCCCATTTGAAACCAAAAAAAATTTAAAATTTTGCTTTTTTTATGTAGATTACCAGTAATACAAGGTTTGTAATTTTCAAGAAATGGTCCCTAGTACAGGCCATGTGGCAAATCTAGTTATTAGTACTTGATATCATAAAATAAGAACAAGAATCGTTTGGAAATTTTTCGCTGCTAAATATTTTATTTTAAAATTTCAATAAAATTATATTTTCCATCTCTGATGACCACCATAAAATATCATTTTCTATATAATAAACAAAATAACAATCACAAAAGCGTAATGATAATTTTAACAAGCAATGCATGATTGTGTGTAGGTGTGTGAAGAAGAAGAGAACTAAAGACTAGAGAAGCTTAATAATGAAAATAATAAGAGAGATACGATATATCAAGTATAGTGTGACCAATTTGATATTTTTGCGACTAAGCTTAGCGTTACACAGAGTATGAATAGTATTTTATAGTTTGCGATTTCGAACTCATAGAGTATTTATACATATTCAAATAAAAAACTATCGATTGAGCGTAGTCAGCCTGTTTGTCTATAAGTCGTTGAAGGTGAAATCCATTTGCCGTAGATACACTACATTTCCACTAATCTGTTCAGAAATTAATTTAAGTTTCGGTATTGAAACTCTTGCAAAATCGGTTCACTAATAACCGAAATATATTCAAACGAACAGATCGTTCTACTCTAGAACTGCACTTGGAGGTGATCAAAACAGTTATTTGGCGCATAAAGTAATTGAAAAATATAACAAGATATTTGAAAGTTAAGCTGTTATAAATTTCGATATCAGCTTATATATACAGGGTGGCGCAAAAATAGCCTTGTTTTTTTGGCTGTAATTAAAAAAAAAGATAATGAAAAACTTTGATTCTTCGTGTGGATTATTTTTATTTGATTTTTTAATTTTTACATCAAGTCAAGAATATGATGTCATGTAAATGGCCGCCGCTACAGTTGATTGTCATTTGAGCCCTATTAACAGCATTTTCTATCAAATTGGCCAAAACTTCCGGCGATAGATCCTCACATTCTTGACGGATATTGTCTGTAGGAGCTGCAAGAGTCTGAGGCTTGCTGACATAAACCTGCGACTTCAAAAAGTCTTACAAAACAAAGTCTGCAGCGGTCAAATCGGGCGCCCGGGAAATGTATACTTCAGCATATCGGTTGTGGCACGTGCAGTGTGTGCCATAGCACCGTCCTATTGGAACCACATATTTTCCAATCCCAATTCATCAAGTTACGGCAAAAAGAACTCGTTGATCATTGCTCTGAAGCGCTCACCATTCACAGTAACCATATGGCCCGAGACGTCTTCGAAGCAGCAATATTCCCCGCAGAGCAGCTACTCCAGGGTCTGCCACGCCTGGCAGTATCTCGTGTTATGCCAGGCTCTTCGAGGCGAGGGGCTAAGCTTCGTAGTGTTTCACCAGTAGGCGTTGGACGGCCAGGAAAGCCAGGGTCACCGATCGATTATTGGTCAAATAAATGGTCACCAATATTCCACGTTCTGGAGCAGTGTAGCGTAACGTTGTTTATTAAGGTGTATTTCGCATGTGCTTACTGTACTTACAAAAATGTCCAAACAGAACTGACATTAGAGCCAATCGCAAGATTTATAGCATTTTCTGATAGGAGGATTACTTTTGCCCCAATCTTGTAGTCGAGAGGTATGCATTATAATAAACCAATTTTAAAGAAATTGAACCTGGATACAAAATAAAATTTTGATACCGAGAAATCCAAAAGATCGTGCTAACACTGAGTACTCAGTACTCGGTACTCAATACGTTCACAGCCAATCTTGTAAACGGAAATTAATAACATTCAATCGGCCCACTGAAATATTGGTATATAATATAAGTATAACTTAGGAAGAATCGAAGATGATATCTTATTTTAAAACTGGTTAATTTTTTGTATCTAATTTTTATGATGACATAACCTATTGATTTTCTACCACAATCTCAATGAAGCAGCTGTTTGTTGAGTTGAGGGAATTTGTTATTGCAGGTTAGCGTTGAAAACCAACTGAAAGCTTCAAACAGCTGTCTATGATGGTTTTAATCGGTATTACAAATATAAGTTGAGGTTCTTTACTCTACCTTGGACATCTGTGGGATATTATTGTGCCTAGCGTTCCCCTTACTTCGATAGTTTAATTAAGCAATCAGTTGTTAAAAACCTACTAGTAACAAAAAACTCATTAATTTATTTAATTCTACGAACTCTATTCTTAATTTTATTATAATTATTTTAATGGGCTTTGAAACCTCCGTTTTTCCTTCAATTAAGATGGATTTTTGTGATAAATTATAGCGACTAATACTTTCTTAAAGAAGACAACTTAAGTAAATTTGAAGACTTATTAGCTGGGGTACAAACTGGCTGTTTCATATCTGCTACGATACTCATTAGCACCCTTTTGCTTCGAACTCAGTTAACCAATATTTATATAAATGCCTTTATGTCGATTTTGAGTATGAAATCAATTCTTCGAAATCTTTTTAGGGTTCTGTACTGAAAAGTCAAATGGAACACTATTGCTGAGACTACAACGTCCGTCACAAGCTCCATTCTCCGAAACGGTAAGAGCTAGAGAGCTGTAATTTTTATAGGATGTTGTTGTACCGTGTCACAATAGTAAATACTAAAAATAATAACAACATAAAACTATGGGTGCCTTCATATAACAGTTGCCCCATTTTAAGAAAAATTGGCTGTATCTTTTGAATACTAAGAGATAAAGAGCTGAAATTAGCAGATGTTGTTGTATGGTAATGCTATTACAACAAATAATAAAAACAACAATGACTATAAAAATACAGTGGGCACCCGTTTACAAAATTTAAGGGCTAGTTGTAATCTTGGAACCATAAAAATTAGAGAGCTAAAATTTTCACACAATGTTGTTGGTGCAGAACGGTACAACAACAAGTTCTATAAACTACAATGTAAAACTTCACATTGTACGCAAGTATGGAACCCATTATGTGCGAGCCTGCAGCTTACTTGACTAAATTTATTTAATATTTTTAAGTATTATTTAAATATTAACGGGCTTTTTGTTAGGAGTCCGGTTGTTTTTCGATTTCTTAAGTTTTCATTCAATAAATAACTTTCAAGGCAGCATCACAGTAATTCAAATGTTGTTTTTTGGGTATAAATTTGATTTTTTTTTCGTTCACATACTTTTGTTAAATTTGGCATGAACTTAACTCAGCAAAGAAAGAGCTTTTATTGTTCCTATAGTAATGGCTATGATATGTCTAATTAATCTATAATATTGTAGAAGGGACCAATTAATTTTAACTAATTTTTTCTTTGGTAAAATTAAAATTATGTTGAAAATATGGCGAATACATATTTTAAAAGTGGGTGAATATCAGTAGATTGAAATTTCTGATCACGTAAAGGATCTAGCAATTTTAAGGTATGATCAAACTTGGGAAGCATGAAAAAAGGTAACCATTCCTTTCGCTTAGAGTGAGTGTGATTCAATTTGGATTTTGTATCACAGCATCAATTAACCCGCAAAACGGCATATTTATATTGCTTTTTGATAAGTGTGAGCCCACATTTAAAAACAAAATATTAGAATTTAAGAAAATAAAATTTAGCTGGTGTGTTGATTATATTCTTTTCGACAAATAATTAGTAAGTGTGACCGTACCTTCAGGGAGTCCCTTAACAATGTTAAACACTAATTAAAGCTTAATTTGCTATTAACCTTGAAACAATTAAATACATATTGTATATGTATGTGTATAAACAAAAGTACTTGCCTTATTGAAAAGCTTTCCGCTAAAATAAGCTTTGAAACATGTTGACTTTCTTTGCCGAATAATGCGCCAGAAGAGCACTGTACACCTGTTATCAAAACGTTGATAAGCTAAATGTTTATCTGAAAAAGAGTAAAATTACTTGCCCGATTGAGTTAGTGGCGCGGTTACTGTTTAATAATAAACACATTAGTCATTGGCCCAAATTCGAAACGAGAGTAACGAAATAAACGAAACATAAAAAGCACGGATTTTTTTTCTACATATAAAATTTCAAAAGCAGTGATAAAATTTGTTGAAAAAGTAATAAAAAAATATTTTATGTGATGTTGTAATATTGAAAATTGTCATAGTAAACGAAAAGATCTATTATAAAGAAACATGGTGTCGGGCGATCGTTATTCGAATTGCCCACAATATCTGCAAATGCAAATATACCTGATGGTGGGTTGGTTTGTCAGAATGAAGCATAAAGTTATAAGTTTTCATTGAATATATGTATAATTTTTATTAAATATGTGCACATGTAATTATGGATACAAACATTTTAGATAGTGTTGATTGTGGCATACGCGTTTTGGGTTGGTGTCGTGGTCCCAGTTGCCTTAAATATGCTCGACTGCGTACTTTTGTAATTGTATTGGCTTGTGCAGGTATTTTGCAGGGTGCTTGTGAGACATATTTTCGGGTGTCAGCGAAGCAGGCGGCCATTGAATACGGCTGAATTCAATAATTGTGGGTAAGTTTTAATTGTCCGAAATTATTTATTTGGAAATTTGCAAAAACGTCAAAGTACAAAAAAATTAATATGTATTCTATGCTCAAATGTTTGGACAAGTAATACAATTTTATTGTGTAAATTTTGATAACACATTCCTTATCTTCTGATATCAGCTTAGTAAGTTTAGTAATATTTGATGTTTATGCTCTGAAAGGTAAAAAATAACAATGAAAAAATGTAAAGTGATTCAAGAGTCCCTCTTCTTATTAATTAAATTTTTACGAATGTATTCATAAAAAATATTGTAAGTTTATTAAGCTTTTATATGATACATTCCTATGCAATATCTATCAAATAAGTGTTTAATAAACTTAAAATATTTTTCTTTTATGAATACAGCCGTTATAGTTTTACTATTTTCGTGAATAATATCTTTTATTAAATGAAAAATATTTTAAACTTTAGAAATAAGGAAAAATTAATGTTTTTCCAACTTTGGCTTAAACATGGCCATCTTATTGCTAAAGATTTGCGATCTCTTATGTAAATAATAATTTCGAAAAGAAATAGTCAAAATGTACAATTGAAAATTCCACGACTCTGTAATATTTTGGAATAATGTAGCAAATAGGAGATTATCGTTTTTACTATAATTTATGTGCATATAAATATGTTATTGCCTATATATAAATTTGTAATAATATTGTTACCGTGTATAAATTATTTAACATGGTTACGAAGGTATATTGAAACCGACCATAAAGACAGAAAAAAGTTCCAAGGTACTCGACAGCTGCGTGGATAGAAGAGTCTTGCCCAACAGTCACGAGGTCGCAGGATCTAATCCTGCAGAAGGCTCTGAGTGTTTTTAGAGACAAGTAAAAAGCTTTGCAGCTAAGTGTTTATTGAAAAAAAGTTAATTAAAATCAGAGAGCAGCCGATACCGATATATCGGCGATATTACTGCTTTTCTTCGGTATAAACACTGGTATTTTGTATAATAGAAGAGTTACCCTACTTAAGTTTTGTTAATTTTTATCTGAGCTCAATTTCAATAAGTTTATCGGTATCGGAGTATCTGTATCGGTATCAGATCGGTGAAGTGGCGTATCGTTACTTCCCTAATTAAAGTCGTGATGACCTTCTGCGAAAACAATCGCCCAATTCAAAATATTGATCAATTGATGGATACATAAAATCATGTATTGTATTAAATCAAAACTTAATACAATTGAAAGAAGCTAAAATTCTTTTAATAATGAAAAATATTTTTTTAAGATTAACAATAACTCAGGTTGGATTAACTAGAAAAGCGCATGGAGCAAAATCACCAGCGAAACTCATAAAATCAAACTTGTTTTATATCTACGTTTTTAACTTGTTTTTTTTGTGTAGGAATTGTCTAAGAGAACAATTAAATATTGTTTTTTGCATACATGCGTACGTACATATAATAACCTAGCCAAAACTCAGCCCAAAATTTGTAAGCAGTATACATATTAATTTAACTTGTTTTAAACGGCGCATTATTGCCAGCGTATTTTTAATGTCTTACAAAATGCAATAGAGTATGCCGGAAAATTTGAGAAAAATTAAATCACTTTACCGAAGTGCATACTGGTAAGCACTATTTTATGGCAACCGATATATTTCGTTATGTAAGCACAAATAATCTATTAACTTATTTAATGCGCATGGTGCATACAAAGAAGTGCTTCCAAAGTGGGACATCCAGAACAAATATAATGAGCTACGTAAGCAGGTCTGTGAGCTAATTACAAAACAACTCTGCCTTACAAACCTGCTTACAGTGAAGCAGTAGTGGTTTTTGTTAAGAATTGAATTCATACACAACAACTTTTTGTTTTGTTTTTGTTTATCGGTACATCAAAATGTAGCTTGTTGTTTATTTAAATTTTAACCCTCTTTATCTCTGTTTTAACCCCATGCAGCATTATTACTATAGCAATAATATTATAAAGAGATGTGAATTTTATTAACGTCAGCATCTGCCACTAGAGCCTTATATGACTAAGAAACAAATTTACTTGGTATGGTGAAGTATGCTTTCCAATGAGACAGTATATGCAACCAGTGGCCTAAAGCTGACAAGCAAATATCAGGCCGTAATCAGGCTAGCAAACGGCTCCCTGTAGCCCTGCAGAGCAGTCTATTGCTAGGCAACAGCATTTGAAGCCGATTTGCAACCCTGTAAGCACATATTTGTCAGTCTTTCTAAGTGCGATCAGGGTCCACAAAATCACACCGCACACAAGCACCATGTTGCAACAGGCACTTCAACCACAGTTGGCAGAGATTTCACCCCGGGATCAACAACCCCAATAGTATCGATTTTACGCTCGTGTAGCGCAATTCTACTGAAAGATGTGTAGCTTTTTCTCCTTTGAAGATTTGGTTGCCAAGGCAATCGAGGTACCTTTATACCCCGAAAGTCAACGTTAAGTTGTTACGACTCACCAGGGCTGCCTGCCGCTGGCAAGAAATATTATAAAGGGGAAAGATTTCTTTTTAGTTTACTTTCTTTAAATGTTCCCCCGAAACCCATCTTGGTCTTACAAATAAAAGTTCACCACACCTATATCACAGCCATATTTTGCAATTTATCAAAAATCAATCAACTTTTGAAGGCCAAACAATAAAAACAAGCTTGATCGGATTCAAGAAATAATTACGATGACGTAAGAGACGTTCTTCTACCCTGCGCTGCTTTTGTCAGGGTTCACACATGAAATTTTTCTTCAATAAAATTTTGTTTGTTGATAAAAAGGGAGTAAAAGAAGTGAGACGAGGAATTTTAGTACAGACTTTCATGTGCTCTGTAATTCTTCTTTGTTTTGCCATTCGTCTATGGTAAACTTATGAATTTGGCTTGAATTTCATTCAGTGTGTAGACACAAATGAAAGTTTCAACTGAAATTAGAAAAGTTTCATGAAGGAAAAATTTCATTTGTGAACTGAGACTTACGACTGGTAGCATTTATGTAACATTTGTTGTTTTATGAGAAATAAGAAACAATGAACTATGTAATTCCATTTTTTTGAATATCAATCCATAATTTGGCATAAAACTATCGTGATCTTAATCCTAGATAAGTAGCTAGAATTATTCCTTTTCCAAAAAAAAAAATAAAAATTTTCACATATCGAAAAATTCCTTTTATGATTTACTTTTTCCATTTTAGAATGGTTACTGGTAAGCAGTGGAATTTTCCAAGCGATATTTGCTTTGGGTTTCGCTTACTGGGCTCATCGTTTGCATCCAATAAGTTGGTTAAGTGGAACGATTATTCTGCAATCACTAACGTGTGCCATAGCAATGATTCCATCAATAATAAATTTGTAAGTTATTATTATTATTGCATGTATAAAGATGCCTACAAGCACATTTGTATATTTATTTATTTCATGTTATATAATACAAATGTGCCTACATTTGCCATTATGAAAGTTTTCTTTCAGCAATTTTAATATTTGTGTGAGAATCATGAAATAGAAGTTGCTGAAAGAAAATTTTCAGTTTGTGAAACAAAATTTTTTGGTTCTACGAACATTCTCTGCTTTTAGTGCTGATAACGTGAGACCGAGTTCACCGGCAGTGAATGAAGAAATTTGCATTTCAAGCTGGCCAACATCTTCAGCTTTAATACTGTCAGCAGAAACAGCAAATTGCTAATTTTAATACTGATGTTTGTACTACAATTTGCTTTGGGCTTGGGTGCTTTAGCGTTTTTACGATCGGTTTAACGTATCTCGATGACAACTCAACTTCGATTGATAGTCCAGCTGTTATTGCAGCTTTGGAGCTAAAATTTTGGTTTGCAATTTGGTTCTGCCCTAATACTGGCGTTATGTCACAAATATTGGCTGGTGGCTAGGATGGGTAATTATTGCCCCAGCTATTCTAGTAAGTGGTATTTTGTTGGGGCTATTTCCCAAAACTGCCGAAAACGGCCATACATCAAGCAGCTCAAAGAATCTTAGAAGAATCACGTAGTCGCGAGTTTGGCAGTCAACTGTCTACCTATATCGATGACATAGCATTTAGCCCCTCTGTGAAACGTCTCTTTAGCAACAAGTTATTAATGTTCAATATTGTCAGTGTCATGTTCAAGGAGCAACAATTAACTTTTCCCTAGAGGAAAGTTATTTGCAATCAAGATTCTTTTTACCTTATAGCGAAGAGGATGGTTTGATTCAAGAATGGAGGGCAAGATTTATCTCCTTTTTATGAAACCACCTGCAGCAGCAATAAGTATGTTTTTGGCGGTTTAGTGATTTCAAAGCTTAAATTAACTGGAAGGTAAGTTATTTAAATAAACAATTAAAAGTGGATGTTATTTGTTATGTATGTGTCTTTAATTTTAAGGAAAATTGCTGCTATAAATATTGGCCTGGGTATCAAACTTTTAGCCATCTACATTGCTTTCATATTCATTCGTTGTGATGTTGGTCCTCTGGGTGGTACTCTCAACGGAAAGCTCCAGCAGCCTTATTGCTCAAGACAGTGCATTTGCAATCCAACTTCATTTTTGCCCGTTTGTCCGGAAAATTCAACTGTGACTTATTTTTCGCCCTGTTATGCTGGATGTTCAAAGAAGATGTCTATAAACAATGTTGGGGTGAGAATTTTTTTAAAGCAACTTCTAATTTACATTTCAATGCTATGAAGTGACAAATATTGAAACTAGAATTTTTCCTTGAAGTAAGCAATGTGATCTTTTTTCTAAAATTGCCAAAAAATCAAACACAATTCTGTTCGCATGCTAGTGCGAATAAACAGAGGAAATCACAGCATTGCATTTGCGTGTTTCTCCTCTTATGCAAGAACTACATTGTTGTGGTAACGTAGCAAGCAGTATCTTGGTTACTTTTTTTACTATACAAATCGTTTTCCATAAAAAATGCTCCAATTTTCATACACATCATGGTTCAGCTCATACAAAGCATTCATGGTCATCCAGCGCTCGTTTTGTATACGAAGTGTTTGTATTTATTAACACTGCAGTTATACGACCAAGTTTTCTATCAAGATTTTTGAACAAACTGTTTGTCATAGTTCCCAAAAATTGATATGTAGCTGTGACGCAGACTGCACTCAATCTTATATCAATTTTGTATCGCGATGACGTCACGAAGGAATTATATACCTTAATTTTCAAGTCATTTCGTCGACATGATGCAGGATTCATGTTCCACAGAACTTAGTGTACTTATTGCATGAATCGAATCACATAATTGTATTTATTATTTGTGTTCAAAAGCATTTTATTAGTGTTTTTAAAATTATGTTTATCACTTTTTTTTTGATTATTTAATTAAGAAACAGCAAAAACTAAAATAGTAAAAAATTAAGCAAGCCAAAATAATATGTATTTGCATACAAAGCGAAAAAATGGCATCAGCTGATTTCTTGATGGTAATTTGATATACTTCGATGAATGGAAAATTGTCGACAAGTTCGCATCAATTTTGAAATTTTGAGTGTATTAGTGAAAACTGAGAGTGTATTAAAAATTGATAGGTAAACTTGCCTCTGTAACCACCATGTAACCAAAATTGTAGAAATATTTTCCAAATCTGTGTATTAGCTTAAATCACGATCACTGTTCGAATATATTGAAATACCAATGATTAAAAAAAATAAATATCGATATACATATATCGATGTACTTTTTCATTTGCCCATCACTATTTCTGGTTGAATGGATATGTGTGTTGAGAGTAATTAGAAGCCACAAATACTAATACACCCCAAGAATGCATTAGCTCTATTCACAATCTTGTTATTGTGAACGATTGCTCTTGCTTCAGTTTGCTCTATACTATTTGTAGCCATAATTCTTTTATAATTTTATTCTCAGCAATTAAAGTGCCCGGGAGACTATCAACAAAAACTATCAATCACAAGGTCGTTCTCTGTACAATATTTATACTTGTTGTCCTTTTGTTGATAGAAAATCCAAAATTTGATTTTATTTTGATGGCTGTGTTTTTGTACAGTTCCATTTGTGCTTGACGAACAAAATCATTTTTCTTGGTTTTCGTGCCAAAACATCGCGCATGAAAATAATTTAAAATGTTTCAGTTGTGCTTTGATTTTTCATGAAAAAATATTATGAAACAACATATTAATTTTTTACAATAAAATTGCAAATGAAACAAATATTTTTCAATTGTGCTGTGTTTTACCACAAGAACTTGGCAAATAACACTGCACACAAAGTCTGCAATAAAAAATCATCCGACATTTTTTCATGCATATACTACGACGGCAAAATACAAATTGTGCTTGAAGCTATTATTTATATGTCTCCCTCAAATTCTACAATCATACGACGCTCACACATATGCACTGATTGATGTGTTGTTGATAGTCTCCAGGGCACTTAAGTGTTTCATATAAAAGCTACTACTTTTAGGTGTTGCATATACATAAATGCGAGAGCAGCAATTGCAATGCTATGTATATTTTAAGAATAGACTAATAAATGCTAAGTCACTTTGCAAATGCAATAAGGCAATACCATTTACATAAGACTGTGAATAGAGACATTGTTTTTTGTATGGACTGTGTGTGGATAGCATCATACTCTTTAATCTTTTTTTATTTGTGAGATATCCTTAATCCCAAGCCAACTTCAATAGTGATATATATACAAATATATATATATATATATTCATCGGCTGTGGTGTGATATTTTCGTTTACACCAATATATTCTGTTAAAATAGAACTATGTGTAAGCATTGCAAATATTTATATGTACATAAGCGTGAGAACGGTTAGTTACTGAGCCGGTAAGCTATAGCCCATGGCAATTTTTAGCGGGAAAATAATTTTACAGAAAACAAATGCCCTTTGGATTAAAGCCAACAAATTTACCTATCCAACGCAAAAATAGTCTCGTAGATATCTTGAAAACTAAACAAGTTGTGACCAAAACGGTAAAGAGTTCTACTGACAGGTGAACGAGAATGTATTTGATTTTTCGGGATGAAAGTCTAACTGCATTTGGATATAAAAAAAGTCGCTTAAATTTTTATCGTATTATTATTCATTTTCATCATAATATATCTCATTAGCACTATTACACTTGAACGTATTACTTTAATTTTCGGAAAGTACTTATAAATAGAAAGTATAATAGTGTGAATCAGTGATAGAATTCGCGAGCCAATCGTGTCGTTTTTGGAACTAGGGAATGTTGTCTCTATTGCTTTCATTTTGGCTCTTTCCTTATATGTTTTTCGTATATGATAAAAAAGCACTAAAAATAATGTGAGCAATTTTAGCGCTAGTTTTTATAGTACCCTGTAAGTTATGAACAAATTACAATTGTACTTCGAAAATATAAAAATAACCTTCCTCTTTATGAGCAGGATGACTACCTAAACAAATGTCGAATCGATTGATCAAAATTCCACCCCGAAAAATGCATTTTGAAATGATTATGTCTAGTCTAAGACGGAGGGCAAAAGTCATAATTTTTTATATAGTTTTTAAATAACTTATCAGCATAGACATGTTTGCAAAATCGGACAGTCAAATATCTCTCTGAGGTATGATATTTTTAGTAATTGCGCCAATTGTAAAAGGATGGTTGAAATTCCCAATAAAGCATGTAAAGGTTTAGTAATCTCACGTACACTGTCCGAAGTATTTGATTTTGAATTGCAATTACACTGTACAACACCAGAAAATTACAAGATCCGACCAAAAATTTTTGATAGAGGAGAATATTTTGTAGAACATTTTAACTGCAGATGCAACCGATACCGATATATCGACAATACTTCAATATATTGATATCGGCGATATTTTTCTTTAAAAGTCTTTGAACAAAATATTTAATTCGCAACTGTTTCTTTTTTTTGCATGACAACATGAGAAATAACATATCAAAAGCGAAACATGAAATTAAAACAGAATAAATAATAAAATTGTTTCTTGTATTTTGCTTTACACATCTGAGTTCTGTTGCATCTGAGAGACTACTTTCCACTCTGCTTCAAACGAATTTGGTAAATTGTCTTATTAGTATCAATTTTGCAATGTTATTTTTATAATTGAATTGAATTTTAACATGATTTTAAGTTCGATTCGTTGTCTCTTAAGTCTTATCAATATTAGTTTCAACTCTTGAGCCAATCTAAACTGAATGCCATCGTTTATAAATCAGAAATATTTCACATCTTTTGTTGTTTGAAAATTTAAACTTTAAAACTCAAATATATTAAAATTTTGATGAAATGATTGGCTCATTAATAAACACTGTTATTTTGTGTAATAGAAGAATTACCTGCTTGAGATTTGTTAATTTTACTTGAGCTTAATTCCAATGAGCGTATCGGTATTGGAATCGGTGCCGTTAACGGCGATATTTATTTTTGAGTATCGGTATCGGACCGGCGAAATGGCGTATTGTTACTTCCCTAATTTTAACCTTCTAGTTCAGCAACGTGTGGCCATTTTTTGTCCTTCTCTTTTCAAAACGCCTAAAAATAACATGAAATCAGGGATTTGAAGGGTTAAAGTGTTCTGCAAAAATATTCCTAGTGAAACTTAACTGTCTCCGAAAACATCAAAACAGAAACTCGACTAGGGAAGTCCGAAATAAGATACAACAAAAGATACTCTAGGGTTAAGTTTTGTTTTAAGACCCAGTTAAGGTTTAAACGATATTCAGCAAATTTGTGTAAACTTTACGGAAAATATTTTTAAATTTATCTTTACCCTTTAGCCCCCGGAAAAATGGGTTTTTTTTCGGATTTAATGGGCTAAAACTGCAAAAATGGTTTGGCCCAGTTTCAGCTAATTGGGTCCTCCTCCGCTTTAATTCTGGCACCAAATTTAAATTTTCAAATTCCATTACTGGTGTGAATTACTTTTATTTAATTTCAAATTTATTCATTCATTATGTTCAATTCCTAAAAAAGCAAATCACATATCTATTTTATTAGTTTTGCGATACTTAACTTTTACGATTTTATTCTTTTTGACCAATTTCAATATTGATTTAAACATGCAATAAATTATCCAATTTCACTGTCGCAACAATCAGGGCGGATTTATTCAAAGTGTATTTTTATTAAAGTGTTGTAAAGGTGTTAGAAATGAATGGATAGGCACCATGCCTTTGTTAGCGCTTTCCAGTTACTTACAGTTGAAAATCAAAACGTTGAAACTCTTTCATTGTTACGAATCTGATTCTATTTCGATATCGGAGTTACGACGCCTGGTTTTGTCCATTTCAGAGAGCGCATTACGCTCTTAAATTTAATTTTAACAATATCAACGATCATACAGTTTAGAAAGGGTTCTAATTTGATTGCATATTTTTAGATTTATGAAGGATGCAGTTGTGGTGGTACAAGTAACTACGATATGGTTAACCAGTTCAATATTAAGAGCTACCGAGGAGCTTGCAGCGCAAAATCGTGTGAAAATATGCTTGTAATATTCCAAATATTAAGCATTATGACAGCATGTATTTACGGCACGACGACGTTAGGAAAAAATAATCATATCTTTTCGCTGTGTGTTGCCCCAGGATAAAGGTCTGGCATTGGCAATGGAAGTCATGTTCTTGGGGCTATTTGCCTACATACCAGCACATTTGGCCTACGATGGTAAACACGAGTTGGAAATTTAATTTTTTTTGAAAGTTTTTATTTGATTTTACACATATTGTTTTTTGAAGGCACCACCTGTTCTTATTGGGCACCAGAATATGCCTGCTGTTTGCTTAGAGAAAGTCCCAAACATGGGAATATAATAAATATTCTTACTGCCAGCTTAATACTGTGGGCGTAATTTTCGATATACTAGTTTTCATATACATAAAAGGTTAAAACATCTATAACTGCAAAGTCAGATAACAATTATACGTCTCTTTATGCTGCTGTGCCATCGGGAGACCCCACTATTAATTTCGAGTGGCAGTCCTGTAACAACATAACTGCAGTTTCACAGACTGTACGATCAACAGCACAACCGAATAACGATATAAACCGTTTTTCGTCATTCCAGTTCGGCAACAAATTCATCTAACGGCATTGTAGAGGCTTCTTCAACCCGTGTTACTTATATCAGGTGGTATTTCCTCCCCGACAAACGTAAGCTCCAACGATGGCAGCACTAGTCCAAAACGTTTAGTACCTCGAGCCGATGTCCCCCTGCACCATTTATCCGAAGAAGATGTAAGAACTCAACTGGGAAGCCTAAAATCATTTAAACCAAAATCTTCAAATCAAGCTAATGGCTCCCTTACAACAAATCCACAGCCTTATGAAACAGATATAGACAGTGTAGATGCTACAAAGTCAGCACTGCATACAAACAGCCTCAGGAAACAGATTTAGATGCCATTCGACCGCAAAGTCCTGAGACAGACTTTTAAATATTTTCCTTAAAAACTGTCCAATATCAGCGGATCTTCGAAATAATCTTTTTATATTTAATATTTTTCTATTTTAAGTTTTACACTTTAATAAGATATTCAGAAAATAATAATATGTAATAAGTATATATTGATAATATACACTGGACTGATCGTTTTTTTGTTTTGAAATTTAATAGTTTGGTGCAGCTTAAACTATGAACTATGATTGAAATCGATCCGACGGTAGCCATGCAGAGTAAGGCCAACAGTTCCCCTTTGTTAATCAACAACACTTATTCCATCAGATTTTTATAGTTATAATAATTGAAAACGGTCTCGTTATAATTTTGACAAAGAAAATGCTACTGGTGTGCTAAATTCAAGCTTCCCTCTATTATCAGATGGCTACAGAAAACAGCGGAAAGAATTGGACATACATATAAACTTTCGGAAATACTAAGAATTTATATATACTTTAGAGTGGTTCGATAAAAAGTTGCATCAGCCACCCTTCAGGATTAAGGATGATCTAAAAATTCTATAAATATGTTTTTTGCCTCGCCTACAATTACCGCCCATATAGTATTTTGTTCACTGTTTCGCCATTTTTTGTTTGATTTAAACGCTTTGTCTACGGGTGCTCATGGTAAGGGCTACATTTCTGCCCCTAATAGTGTTTTACTGATACAAGGTTCATCGCCATAATGCGCCTTAAGTTTTGTTTTGTTTTGTTTGTTTAAAACCCATGACTAGATTTCTATGAGCGGGGTATAACTGACAATGGTGTTAAAAAACTTTGAGCAAGTACTGCTTATCTTTCTCATTGTATGCTGATTATCTTAATTGCTCTTCCTGCTGCATCATTCTCAATATTCAAATGTTGGCAGACGGGTTTTTAGTTCACTACTGATCCCTCTGCAGCCAGTGAGAAGGGTCCAATGCGAAACATTTTGGATCTATGGCTAAAAAAGTCTTTTACAATGGGGAAACAGAATCTGATATATTTCTTGACGTTTAAGAGAAAACAGATCTATACTGACAAATTCCTTTCGAAATTTTCTCATTATACCATCATTTTATTTTATTTAGAGGGTAGTTTTGTAAGTTTACCTGAATATATATTGCTTCCGTGTGCCACAGGTAGCATATTGGGGCCACTTTTATATTTATATACACGTCTGATATGCCAGTTGGTAGCAATATTCACACATCTACATTTGCCGATGATACAGCTTGCCTAAGTACACAAAATACCTCAAGAAGCGACCCGACATCTCCAGGATATATTGTTCAGTTTGAGCAATGGTTAAAGCTCTGGAGAATAAAAGTAAATGAACAGAAATGTGTTCACGTGACATTTACACTACGTAGGAAACATGCCCACCAATTGTATATAAATAATCAAGTTGTTCCTCAACACTCACGCGTTAAATATCTTGGTATTCATTTAGATCAACGGCTTACTTGGAAGTTCCACATTGAAGCAAAACTTACACAAATGAAGCTTAAACTAGCTCAGCTCCATTGGTTGATGTCCTCCCGTCCAACGCTTATGAAGCCAATATGGTTTTACGGTGCATGCACAGCTTCAACCTCTTGTAGAGAAAATCCAAAGATGGCAGAACAAAATTTTACGTTTAATTACTTCGGCTCCATGGTATGTCAGAAACTTAAATATTCATCGAGACTTGAATATGCCACTTGTAACTACAGAAATCAAAGCCGCAGGAAAATATTTAATTAAACTTGAGTCACATCCCAATCCCCTTGCACGCAGTATTTTGAACCATCGTGGCCACATTAGATTAAAAAAAGAGGATACTGCAGCTCTAATCAGCAATTCCACAATGTTCCAAAGTGGATAATGAAAATTATTATTTCATATTACCATTAATAAATTATAAACAGATATTAAACCTTAGCGTTAGTCTTGACATTGGTCGGGCTTAATTAATTATATATGTGGAATTAAGATTTGCAAACTTATTGTTAGTTCAATTATGAAGATTCAATAAATAATTATAACATTAAAAAAAATTATTTATTTATAACAACACCTTTCATGAAAAATGCAGGGTCAACAGATTCTTCTGACAAATACCGCAAATAGTTTTTATTTTTGCAAAAGCATTCAAAACTATTTATTCAAATAAGATCTAATTTTGCGCTTCTATAGCAAATGCTACAAAGATTTTCAATTCCAATTTTGTCAATAAAGACTGTTTCGCAGAATGGAAATATTTTATAACTATAAATGCACTTTGACATGAATCGTGCAAGCGATGTTGCACCAGGCAAATGGACTTAACTTAAGCAACAAGCAACTCTTTATAATCTGCATGAACGTATTGTTTAACGCAGAGTAAGATCGTCCGCACATCATGATAAGACAACCGATGTTTTTGATACCCTTTCAACTAGACACACATACTCGAAAGAGTTCAATATTAATTTCAAAGTTTTTATTTCTTTCAATAATAAATAATATTCAGTTAAAATTTTTCATTCGTATCATACTAAAATATTAAAGAGCAAGTACTTTAGAGTGGTTCGCCTTCCATACCATAAGAAAAGCTGCGTCAGTTACTCCTTGGGATTAAAGATCTGGTAAAAATAATTCCAATAATACAGTACAACATGAAAAAAATAGCCACATTCGGACTTCATTATGTGATAAAAAAAATCACAAAAAAAAGGAAATACGTGTTTTGCCCAAAGTCAAGCACTTGTTTTTTTTAAGTCCTGAAAGATTTGGGGATTAGGTGGCATTTTTGCAATAACTCATCATTTTCTCAGACTCATATTTTGCAAACCGTTCGCAATTTTGATTTACTTTCAGACAAAGAGTTGGCCCTTCTAAAAACTAAAATTGTCAATATATGAAATAAAAAAAAAAAACTTCATCTTCAAGGTCAAAATTACACACAGTGAAATGAAATTGCAAAATTTTCGAAAAATATTCCCTCCTTGCACCTACCAAAGCGCTATCTAAACTACGTTAAAACTCATTCCTAGAAAGTTTATATGTTCTAATATAATTGTTTATTAGGATTTAAGGTACATTTTTGTAGTTAATTGTATCCTTGAATTTTGAACGGGGCCTAAACAGGAAAATGTGAAAAATCAACTTTTTTAGGTGTTTTACGATTTTGGCCTCGAAAATGAAGTTTTTTCTTATTATATATGTTCACAACTATTGTTTTATAGGATAAGAACTACAACTTTGTTTCAGAAAGTAAGTCAAAATTCCGAATGGTTTTGCAAGATATGAGCCTGAGAATGAAATAAAATTGCAAAATACCAAATCCCAAAATCTCGAGCTCTTCAAAAAATTCATGACTTTGGGCAAAACAAAAATACTTTTTTTTATCCTTTATCACGTAGTGTAGTCTGGTTGTGGTTACTTTTTCATGACTTAAAATATTACATTTAGATTAATATATAGTGGGAAAAGAATAATTAAAACAAGTGACTATATAGTATAAGAGAGGTCAAAGTGGAGATGGCCAATACACAGGTCATTGCAAAACAGAGAAGTAAAAGGCAATGAGCACTTCATTATGGAAAATAAAACAGAATCATGTTTTATAATGAATATTACAATCAATTACAACAAATTTCTGTGGTGAAATAATTTTGGCTTCCAAAATCGTTACAACTGACCACCGAGAGTCGTAAATGTAATACGCAACTTGAGCTAATAAAACAGGTTTGATTTTGTTTAGCTTTCTTTAATCTTTATTTTTCAATTAATTACTTTATTGTTTTATTGTTACAATTAATTAAAGTTTTTTCTTTTGTTTTCCTCATATTTTATTTAGTTAGTTAATCAACTCGGTTAAATTCTCTTTCTAAAATTTTACATTTACGAGTACAATATAATAAGTTTTTTTGTTTGCTTTATTTATAGAAATTACAAGTTTTTGTTCTTTGTTGCTGTCTTTGTTGTCTGTCTTTAAAGTTTGTGTTGTTAATTTTTTTAATTTCAGTTTGTGGAAAAATAGTACAATTTTGTTTTAATCAAAACACCTGCCGGCTTTTAATTTAATTTTATTTTAATCATCAATCGTACATTTGTATTTACAATTTGCTTGTAGTTTTCTTTATAGCATTTAATAGTTTCGTTTGAATATGCATAAATATATATATATGTATGTGTATGTGTTTTGCTTTTTTTCTTCTTTTGATGCATAAAAATTATGTTTACAATTATTTAATAAAGAAATAAAAAGAATAGTTCTTTATCATTAATATTTTTTGTTTATAATTAATACAAATTGTTGTAATAAAAACAAGGAAATTAGACAAATGTATGTATGTAAACAAATTTTTAACAAATTCTTTTGTTGTTTTTTTTTTTTAAATTAAAATTTATTATTTCAACTAAACTTATAAACTAATAATGGAACTTGGTTTGTTAAACAACTGGCTTTATTAATATTATTACTTTTTTTTGTTGAAAATAAACACCAATTGTTGTCACATTTTCACTTATAAATTATGTTTACATTATTTTATATTAATCGATTAGTTTTAACAATAGATTTTCTTTAATGTGGTTTATTTAATAATATTCTTAGTCAAATGCTGTTAGTTAACCCATATTATTTGGTAATAGTAATTTTGTTTTTATAATTCTTCAACATGCTGCTTTAAATAGAAAATATTTACTTACTTTACTGTTGCTTGTAACTAAATGTAAATAAAGAACAGAAATAATTTTCTTCAAAGACTCTCTACACAAGTTAATAATAATAGTTCATAATGTTAAAGCTCTTCATAAAATTTATACAACATTTATTAAGTTTTCATATGGCAAATATTGTAAAGAGCACTATCAAATAAGAGCTTAATAAATGTTGTATAAGTTTTATAAACAAGACCTTTATTATATAAGCAATAATTTAAAAATAATCCGTTATTATTACGTTCCTAATTTGGCAATAAATTTATTTATTATTCGTAATAATTATTTTTAAACTATTTTGTTTTGTTTACTAAGAAAATTATATATTTCCTGAAAATTTTAACAGCTTTCAAGTCCCCCATATTGCAATGCTCTCAAATCCTTTAAAATGCCTTAGAGTATGCAACGATTTTTATGAACATTTTGTGTAGAGTAGAATGGCTGGAAAATTAGTTGAACATGATTTGTTTGTTTCTCTTTATTTTACATATTTGCAATAGACTTGTCAAGAAAATTTATGTAAAAAATAAAATGTATTTGAAATAAATTTTCGTAAAATTTTCTATGAAATATTTAACTTAAAAGACACCTCAAATTCATAACAATTTTGGTGAATACAGTCAACTAATTAAAACCACGGGTGTTGACGTTTGTGAATGAATGTAAAAACGTTTAATAAAAATAGTGTTTTTATTGGCTATAAGCTAAAACCAAACATAAACAAATACAGAAAATGAACAAATAAGTAAATGAACATAAAACAGTCTGTACATAGAAATTGAGAATTCCAAAGTTCTGAACTAATTTCACAAAATAAATGTGTATGTACACAAAACTGTGTATTTTACTCCTACTAAATGTAACATTTTGTTTTATTTAAAGTAGACGTTTTAGAGTATACAGTATAATAAATTAAGAGTTAACGTCTTGGGATGTTTGGATGTATTGACGTTTACCCGAGTGTACTGTATGTCCACAAATATTTTGAGTGATTTTCATACACATCTTTCAGACATCCCGCTTGCATGTGATGTGGTAACAACATGATGAATATTAGAAAAATAAGTAAATGTTTAGCAATACATATCAATAGTGTTTTAACAAGCCTAACATATTTCTTATAGCCATAATATATTTATCTCCTAATTAAAAAAAAAAAAATAACGACTTGCCTAAAAATTTATATGAAAATCACTCAACAAATTAGATGATTTTATAGAAATTGCTTAAATTACAGTTAGACTTGACAATATCTGTTTTAAAAAAGTAACCACTTTTTGTTCAGGTTTGGTGTGATTTAACTGATTTTTATATCACCAAATGCAACTAATTATAATGCAAAATGTTACGTTAATATAAACGAACCCATGTTTAAAAAATTAAAAGAAATGTGAACTTAGCCTGTCTGTTATTCACGTTTTTTTGAGGTAGATATTTGTTATATGTGACCGTACCTTTAGACGAGTTGTTTGTCTGCATTCTGCATACATTTTATTTATTTGAACATGTAATGTAAACACGAGTCCCAAATTCATTATTAGCCCTTCATAACAAAAGCACACACGTTGTTTACATAAAATATGTACAACCATGACTAGCTTTACGTAAACATCAGGTCGATAGGAGAGGCATGTTGGACCATGTCATACGACATACAGCTAAGCCATTCTAGGCTTTCAACTATGACTAATTTTGAAAAAATATTATCAGGATAATAAATCTAAATAAAAGTTGGTGCTGAAAGTTTGCTGGCAATGATAGCAATAATTTGTAGAAAAATAAATCACATATTTGAAAAAATGGCCAGACATTATACTTGTTCACTTCTATCAGCACTACCAGCCACATGACCAACAGGCATTGCTCTTGTAACGTGAGTTTTAATATTTTGCTCTAAAAGATTGTATAATTTTTAAAAAAGTTTTAGAAATTTGCGAATATACTGATGTGATGTTTCCAGAAATTTTATATGATTTTTTAATTGATTTATATACAGATTTTTCAGACAAGTCGCTTGCTTGTGTTGTGGAAACTGCACATTAGTTGCAAGATTATATGTAAAACTTCCACAATATAAACGTGAGATTTGTGCAATAAATTTGTAAAGAAATTCATCTGAACATTGAGCAGTTATCTTATAAAATTCCTTGTAAAGTGCCATGTTTTTGTTGTGGAAACTGCACAGCTATTTTCATAAATAGCTTATGTTTAGTTCCCGCAACAAAAGTTAGCAACTGGTTTGAAAAATTTTTAATAAAA
The DNA here is from genome assembly GCA_005406025.1 of Eumeta japonica. Lineage (NCBI taxonomy): Eukaryota > Metazoa > Arthropoda > Insecta > Lepidoptera > Psychidae > Eumeta > Eumeta japonica. Next base: position 15,427 of record BGZK01002882.1, on the reverse strand, counting down.
TTATGAAAAAATTTGTGTGTTTTTCTTTATAAAATTTGTTGACAAGGCACATGCTTTTGATGTCAAAAATGCGCATTAGTCACCTGCTCGCACAATCAGAAGAGTGGCTTGGCAAAAATTAACAAATTTTTGTGAAAACTACTTAATTTTTGAGGTCTGAACTGTGATCTGTGGACAAATAAATTTTAAAGTAAATGGTCATCGTTTTACAAGTCCCAACTGTGCAAAGATTTACTTATTTTTGTGGAAAATTTGATAAGAAAATTGTATAAAGTGTTGCATTAGTTATATTCTTTGAATAGAACTGAAATTGTTGCCAAAAAAAAATAAATTCTTTTTTAACTGAACAGCATTTGCAAGCCGGTTCAATTTTTAAATAATGCAGAAAATTTTAACAAACTCACACAGTAATTCAAAACTGTTTTATTCACTATTAAGCAGTTTTATTTGAAATTTATTATGAGGTCAGGAAGGAAAAACCAGGCAAAAACAGCTAAAAGGTCTTTTGACCTATTAATAAACTCACACAGTCTTAAAAGTGGTGGTCCCAAATTCAAATCTGTGGGCAACCAATTTCACGTTTGAATAATACGTGACAAGTGCAAGCAATATGTAGGTAAATTAATTAAAAATTATAAAAAGATTTGATTATACTCACATGTATCCATGCACATAAATCTCAGGAAGTTTCAGGTTTAAGCAAATTTTAATGTATACTTTTAGGGGCAACAATTAAAAATAAACCTTTTGCAAAAAGAAAATAATTTGAATGTGAATATATATATAAAATTCCACGAAAGTTTTTTTGATGATCATTGCTAACTACTTGACTGCTAAGTCTTTGTGTATAAATTTCTATAAACGGAAGATATCAGGAAGTTATTATGATGGAAAACGATTAATATTCAGAATATATATTTCAGCATATGTTTCAAAGAAACAACACAAGGACATAAAGTACAATTAAAGATTAAAAGAAAATTAAAAAAGCGCATGAAAATTATGTAATCACTTTTAAATATTTACAAAAATTATAAAAAATATAGATAATGAATTTCAGACTGTTTATTGTTTTGAAAACAATTTACTTTCAAAACTAGTTTTCATCACATGTCTCAATGCCATATGAATATTTGCCGGAAATAATTTTGTTTCGTTGTCATCGAACGCGGTAGGAACTAAGTCGATATCTAGAAAACTAAACAAGTTATGACTAAAAAGACAAATTAATTTCATTGAAAACCCCAGAAAGAGATAAGAGCAGAAGCGGTAACCACTTTTGCCATAACTTGCATAATTTTCAAGACATCGATTTGATATCTATTGTGTTGAACAGATAAATTTGTAAGCCCTAAATCGATTTATTGGTTTTTTTTGGCAAAATTAAGAATAAAAATTTTTTTTTGTCAATTTATATGTTGCTGATATTTCGAAAATTTATGAAAAAGTCATTGACAAGCATTGGTATATCGCAAATGATGGTTTATTGGATTTATTTAGAAGGGAATTCTGGTGAACAGAAAATTTTCAACGATAGCTTTTCATTTGAAACTTATGATAAATCATTTATAAAACAGTTTTTAATTATAAAATTTATTATTAGGTCAGAAGACCTTTTAGTTGTTTTTGCCTAGTGGTTTTGCCGACATTTCGCTGAGTAGCATCAGGCAAAACAACTAAAAGGTCTTCGGATCTAATAATAAATTTCAAATAAAATTGCCACTATTTCGAACATGTTCGCATACATACATTTGAGCTAGCAACAAAACTTTTGATATTTATTTTTTATTGAACGTATTTATGGGAACGAACAAACATGTTCGAAACAGTGAAAGAGGCAGTTAATATTACTTTATAAGCAAATAAAACATTAAATATCTTAAGCTGGAGTACAGCTAGTTGTTTCATTACCTGCTACCAATAATCAGCAGTATTTAATTACTTTGCATTTTAAATAAGTTGTGAGAATATGCCTGTTAACTTAACTTATTCATTATTGGCTTTATGTTGCATATTTGGTTCACTTCACCATGTCCAAGTGATTCAAGCACGTCAATAGGTTGGTGATTCCTAATTCCAGTCACCTTCCCAAATGTTATGCTTTAGACAAAATATGCCTGGTAAAATGAAAACACAGCTTCGCATCAGCCTTCAGTTTAATACGACTGTCTTTTTAATTATAATGATGCTCAGCTGTAGGTTTTTTTGATTTTCTTCATATTGTTTAAGCTTAAGGTCCTTTGATTTTTGATAAAGATAAAATGATTTTTATTAATTTTCTAAAGAAATCTTCTAACAGCAAATGAAGCATTAAATTATATAAAAATAAATTTAAAAATTTTTTATAAAAATCAAAGGCTTAAAATTATCCAATATTGAATAATTTTATAAAGTTGAAATTAATCTCATTAATTATAATTTCGTTATTCAACTGTTTTCACTGTAATCCACTAATTTATTACAAAGGACAATTTTTCCTACTGTGTTTATACTAGAAGCAAACTATCAGACCTGGCTGGCCAAATGTCGCCAATTCTATTTCCAAAATCTTTGAATCATTCGTTCTAAAATCAGTAAATATAATTACCATTTTCCAAAATATGTCAAAAAAAAAAAAAAAAAAAGAAAAAAATCCATATATTATTATTTTATTTGAAAATGTTGTACATCTCAAGATTTAGAATAAAGTAATCGCTTTTGTTGCCTTTAAGTATGCAACAGTAATTTAGTTATTAGTAAAAATCCCATGAAATAAATGCTGATCATGTTATTTATTCATATACCTTACAAAGAAAACTCAATACAATCAAATTATTTTACTAACACACAAATATTTATTGGAGCTTGTAACCTAATACAGTGATGTCCAAAAAAACGAAGCCAGTAAGAATAAAAATTTGTATAGTTCAGAAGTTATTTTTCCAGTGAAATTGTTTTGAGATTTTAAAAGTTTGTTTTCAAAACAAACTTTAGTTCTTATCGAATTTAAAATTTGAAATAAGATGTTGCGTTTTCTTTCAATTTGTAGGCTTCTGGCTAAGCGAATTTTAAACAGTAAATTTATAAATACGACTCTATAGTTGCAATGTCTACAATTTGAGGGTTACAGTGTTTAAAACGTATTCAGTTGGGGTGCTTAAAATATATGTACAAGTGGCCAAACTACTTCAGTTTACAGGTTCCTATTCCATCATAGAAGATTCTTTAGTTTTTAAAAGATAATTGCAACACAATAAGGTTTGTTAAAACAAATACAATATTTTTTATTTATTTGTGAAAGTTTAACCATTTCAAAGTTAAGAATTTTGTTTTTCAATTCTTCATTAGAAAAAAATGTACCAGCTGCTCAATGTGTGAAAAGAAAACAACAACACACTGTTTTAGAATTTATTTGTGGCTAAATCGTTCCTGTGTTAAAAAACAAGCCAAGTCGGAGTTGATTTGATTTTTTTTTTATTTTAAGTTTATTGCATCACTACTGCTCTAGTGTTAATACCCTTATTCCAATTGTCGTTATCGTCATCGACAGCAGAAACTAATGCGCATTTACTGGTATTTAGAAAAGAAATGAATTACTTTTTTACAATTATTTTTTATTTTTAACACCCAAGGAAATTAATAAAAGTTGAACAAGTAAATATTTTTAAGTCGATAATTGGAATAAAGAGGAAAGTCTTTTTTGCGTTTGGGAAAATTTGAATAGAACAATCATATTTCAGTTAAAAAAAAAAAGAAAAAGAATTTTCTATGTAAATAAATAAATTTGAACTTAATGAAGCAGCCCGTATATAATCGAATAACAAAACTCTTTTATTTGTACAAAGAAAAAAAAACAATAAATAAATTGTATTGCTGATAAATTACATATTTTATGAAATTTGTTATACAAAGCGAACTATAAAAACTGAAACAATTTCGCGACTGATTTAAGAACTTTAAGACTAAGTAGCCGAAAAGAAGAATGCATACAATTATAACAATTCCAAATAGATCGTCAATATTCAATATCGAATACAATTTATTTAAATTTTTCGTCTGCACATGATGACACTCGATAGCTCATAGTTTATACATAAACCATTCTCGCTTATTCCAACATTCGTCGTTAATAATTCGATATAAAAACTTGATGCCGAAACACTGGCATTTGATAAATATTAACTATTCTTTTTATAAGTAATTATAATATAAGAGAATAAAGAACAACTCACAAAATCATCAGCTTGTTGCCGAAACGAAATAAGAGTATATTTTAGATATCAATTTGATATGATATGATGAATGGAGAATTGTTTAAATGTTATACATAGAAACATAAACTATTCACAACGGCTTAATTAGTTTTAATGGAAAATAATTCAAAATAAATTCGGTGAATTTGTTTCGCCAATTTATTCACTTATCGCAAGTTATAATTAGTCTGCACGACACTTAACAAATTATTATTCGATACAAAACACGATATTCGACAACCATAACTCAGAATAACAAATTTGTCAAATGGAAAAATTTACGATACGATTTGAAATGTAGAATAAGGATGATTAATAAGTTTTAACACAACAAAACTAAAAATGCACTTAACTATAAACATTGATGACGAAATTTCACAACTTGAAATTTCTTTAAATTAAAATTAAACAAACCTAAACTCCAAATTACATACAAAACTACCTTCGTTAATGTTAAATTCATGGGCCTGAATTATACGGCGATTTGCATACCGTGTTTATTAGGATGAGCGATACCACTTGAATGCATTCGAAAGCAGGTTTTGTGATTTGTATTTCACACATAAAAAAAAATTATATTTATGGGCATATTCGCAAAATTTAAATGAATTAAAATTGCGTTTTAATTGAAATATTTCATACAAATTTTACTAAATTTTGATATCAAATACATTTTATTTTTTATGAACATTCAAAATTTCTTTCAACTCAAGAAATTTAATTGTAAATATCATAAACAAGCAGACTTGTCAAGAAATTTTTATACAAAAGAACTCGATTTTTAAGTGATTTTCAGACAGGTTAAATATAGAAATGACTTTTTTTTTTTTTTTGAAAATGAGAGTGTAATGAATCAAACAGAACAAACCTGCTAATGTTAAAAAAAAAGGAATTTTAATTTGAAAGTTTGTAGCAAACAATATTGGTTCAACTCACAAGCCTCGCTGTAACGTTTGACGTAGTATAAACGAAATTGGCTGCATACATGTAAATATTAAATGAATGAGCAGATCATTTTCAATATCGTGCAAAATTTGTTTCGTTTGATATGAGGCACACGGTTAATCAGTTTATTTTTTATTATTTGTTAGTCTAATCATAAGCCGCGGCTTAATGTTATAGTTGAAACATAAACCATTTGCCGTGGCTTAACTATTTTTAATGGAAAAATAATAAGTGATCGATTTGGTATTTGTTGTGTGAGCTTATTTGCCTATCGTATGTGATAATTTGATTGCTCGACATGTGTTTTATTATTATGCGATTCGATACAATACACGATAACGAAACCGGTAATTCGATCCTTGATTATCTGTAAATTATTTTTGCTTGTTTTAAATACATACAACGTTAAACGATGTAGCTGGTCTTGTGAATTCAGCCATTATTATTTTCAATATAAATTAATGAACGAACAAAATTTATGATTTAAATGAGTATTAACTTCTTAAAAATTATATTGATGCTTTGTAAAACCGATGCAGACTATCAAGCAATTAATTAGGACTTTTGGTTTTGCCTAAAATCCTTAGACATGTAGAGTCTCTGCAGGATATTTTATTTTACTCATTTCATATTTATTTATATTTTTTTAAAGCTTCAAATCTTCTTTTATAGTTTTTTAGAAAACTTTTTTGTGGAAATACTCTTGAGTGGGTTTGACTTTTTTAATAAACATTTAAAATATATTTTATTTGTTAAATATTTAAAGCTTAATATAGGAATCATAGAACTATAATACAAAACTAAAGCAAATAAAACTATAAATTTAATTAATAACATTAAAAAAAAAAAAAAACTTAAATATCTAGCAGTTTTTTTAAAGAAAAGTTTGTTAAAATTAAGAGGTCTTTGAAAAAAATCTTACAACAGATTTTTTATTATGTAAAATAATTTTCTTCTAAAGTACGTTATTAAAATAAAATATTTAAGAAAAAAAGAAACAAAAAAAGAAAATGAAAATTTAAAACAGCATGAAGATTTTTTTTTTTTTAAATTTAACAAATAGAAACTGCGCTGCCTGGTCCAGCCAAATTAATTAATTAATATTTCAAATGCTGAAAATTTTCTTTGCTTTCTTTTTCTTTTCTTATTTAGAAGGATGCATTTTTGTTTGTTTGGGTTTTGCAGTGCAAAAGACAATTTCGTAAATATTTACAATGATTTTTTATATATCAAGTGCTTGTGTTAAAAAAAGAAAAACTTTGTTATTGAATTACAAATGTTGCTGTTCATGACATTTTTTTTTTCTAGCAAATATTTCTTAATTATAGACTTGATTTTAAAAATTATAAATTAAAATTTTGAATTTGCATAAATTTTTAAAAGTTTAATTTTAAATTAAGAAAATATAAAACAAAGTTAATGCAATGCAAATTATCACAATTTTTATGTAAAATTTAATTCAAAAAATAAACTAAAAGAAACCCAAAATAGTTGAAAGATTTTTTCTTTTGATACAATTTGTGTTTAATTTTAATCACCAGCTTAAAAGTCTACTTTTTCAATAAAAGTATAGTTTTAAGTTTAACATATACAAACAAAAGGGGTTTCATGAGTGTAACTTTTGCATGCGTTGCTGAAATATTTTGCTGCTTTGAAAAACATACAAATTTAACATAATTAAATTGAAACAATTTTAATACTTTATAAAAAAAAAATATTAAAATTTACAAATAATTAAAAAGAAAATTTTAAAAGGAACAAAAACTTTTATAAAATTTATGTTTTAAAGCATAGTTTTTCTTTTAATTTTCTTAATGTATAAATTGTGTTAATATCTTGTAAGGGAAATTTCCTCTCCTTGTGTGTGTGTGTGTTTAATTTTATATGCATTTGTTTATTTTATAGGAAATAAATGATTATATGGATACTATTTGAGTAGGAGGACTATTTAATTATATCACATAATAAATAATAATAAACAAAATGTTGCAGCAACATGTTGCGTGTACAAATATGCCAGTTTTCCCACTCCTTAAGGAGTCTTTTTTGTGAATTGCTTAAAATTCCAGCCAATCATGGATAAGAAATAGGATTTGTACTTAGCGAAAAATAAAGCCAAAAATTAAATATTTTTAACAAAAGAAAGAAAAATATTGAATGAAACTAAGCTGGCTTTTAGGGGTTCTGTTCTTCCTTAAAAAAAAACAGAATTACTTAATTAAAAAAAAATTTTTTTTTGTTACATAAAGCAAGAGAAAGTGTTTGCATTTCTTTTTGTTTGTGGCATAATCGTTAAGTAGCTTACTTCTTTATCCTTTTCCTTTTTAATAAGTGGAAAAATTTTGTTTAGTTGTTGTTTGTGTTAATGCACAAAAACATTTTCACTTATTGTGAAAGTTGTCAAGCAACTTTTTAGTGTTGCTAAGAATCTGCTTTAGTGGCAGACAAGTAAACAAACATATTTCTTTTCACCAATTTAAGACATTGGTCCATTTTGTGGTGTACCGAACCCTGGCTGTCATCTGTGTTAGCAGCATTTGTTAGTTGAGTTGCAGCTTCCATGTTTTGATCTGCTGCTGCGGCTGCTGAAGGCTGTTGTGCAGTAGTGGGTGTGGCTGTACCGCTTCCTACATTTGACTGGGGTGTTCCTACCGCTGTGCTGCTATTACTGTTTGCATTAACTGCTGCATTGGCCACCACTGCTGAAGCAGCAGCTGCTGCTATTGCCGATGTGGGTGCCCCTGTTGTGGTGCAGCTGCAATGGCTGCTTGTGGTGCCCCTGTTATCATGTTGCTGCCATTATTGGTGTTGAGCCGGCTATTTGCAATTGTGTTTGCATTTGCAATTGCTGTAATGTCTCCTGCGACATATTGGCCTTCAGTATGGTATTCTCGACTTCCAATTGATTGATTTTATCCATAAGTTCGGAGATTTTCTCTTTAAGAACCTCGACTTCCTCACGGACTGCTATCATCAAATGGGATTTGACGAGATCCTGCAAATAAATTTAAAACAAAATAATTCACATTAGAAATTGTTTTAAATTCAGTTAGAAAAAAACATTAAAACGTATCTCTCAAACAAATATGCTCAGCAGAAATTATTATACAAATAAAGGCAATAAAGTATTTGAATTTTCTTCCGATTAATTTAAAAAAAATTATTAAATAAAATTTATTTTTTCTGGAACATTTTAATTTTACAGTAGAGGTGTATATATTAAAAGTGTTGATATCTCACTGGGATTTCATAATTTAAAACCGTAAATTGTCAAAACTAAAATTTTGTTTATTCAATAAATACGTTCGAGTTTTAGGTAAATTTTTTTAGGTAAAAATATGCACCCGACCAAATTCTACTTTCAGCTGTCGGTAAGTTGTGATTAAGGCCCTTAACAGAATAATTATATTAGTTAACTCAAATGGTACTCAAATATGATAGAAATTTTTTTTTTACTATAAACATTTTTGCTAAACAAAAATTTGATATAATTAAGCAGAATTATTGTTTTGCAGTTTTAAATGGGAATCTCTGCTTGTAAGCCAGCCAGTATCTCTATTGTAAGTGAAATTTGCATCATCAACAAGTTCGGACATGTAAACATATTTAGCAACATTGTTGTCAATTGAAAATGTTGACAATTAACAAGTATTGCTTATTAAACAAAAACAAAATCAAATTGTTTCAATTAAATTATTAATCATAATTCTTATTAAAATCAAAATTTAAAAAAAGAAAAAGTATTTGATTATTTAGCTTTTACAAAATGTTGCCAGCAACATTTCATATCATTTTCCATAAGAAAACGCAGTGCAACTCCTTCAACATTTGCTCAACGCATTGTTAACGCATATTTTTATGCATACGTTTCAAAAACGTATTGCATGAAAAAGTTATTGTAATGTCTTCTTTAAGAATATAGTGTTTCCTTGTTGCTTATGCAAAAGATATGCCATATAACTAAGACAAAACTTATCATGCAGATGCGTTTGTAGTAAATCAATTAAATTCTAATGCAATACTAGACTCAATTGCTTAAATCAGATTTATGCAAATGTACATAAATCTGCATATTTTGAAATAATTTCCGTATAGTTTGTGTTTGCATGTGAATAAAAGCTATTACACTGCAACTAGATAGATATTATATAAGATATATATATATATATATATATATATTCACATACTCTTCCCGAAATGAACAGTTCCTGGTCCATTTTGTTTGCTCATATTTTGGCAGTATCATGAAGGAAATTTTCGCAGAGTATTGCAACATGTCACAGTTGATGTTTCATTTTAAGAAATTCACAATTCACAATCTCGCGCATTTATAATTGCAAAATTATGCAATTGCATATATTTCCTATCGATTGCGAATACTCGCTCTTGTTGTAGTTTGCTCTACTTATTGTGGAAGTCATAAATCTGTCTTGCTTTCAGCTGTTAATTTGCAATCAAATGTTGCATATAAAAACCACTAGTTTTTGGCGTTGCAAATTAATACAAGAGTAGCAATTGCGTTGTAATGTATTTTGTTAGTGTGGTGTAAATACTTATGTGCTAAGCCGTTTTGCAAATGCAATGATGCAACACCATTTGCACAAGATTATAAATAGGGTAATTGTAGTTGCTTTGTATTTATGCAAATAATATGACAGCTGTGATTAATGGCAAGTATTATCATGCAAATGCATGTTTGTGGTCGTTAAATTAGAATAAAATACTTTACGCAACGAACAATTTGCTATAAATGGTATCGATTTGTTAGTTCTTAATGCTTGTATTTTACAAGTTTTATGTTTTATTTTTAAAATAATTGAGTTAATTGAAAACACAAAAAATTCAGGAATTATTTATAATTTTATTATTCTTTGAAATGTTTCTAGAATTATATTATTTGTAAATAAGTTCATGGAATAACCTTGCTCGTTTAAACGCCTGCTTAAAGTTCGCGCATATTAAATTATTCTTTGACAAATAAAAACAAACAAAATGTTGGAAAAAACTCTGTTTGAAACAACACTTACTTTGTTGCATTTGCAATTATATATAGCTTATTTGCCACCACATGCGATGGATGATTCATTCATTCATAAAACAAAAAGTTTAACACAAATAAAACTTGCGTGTTACAAATCTAACAAAAGACCAAATAAACGATGATATGCCATAAAATGTTTATATTATACAAATTAATTTTTCTTTTATAGATTCATATTATAGATTTGCACCTTTGTATGTATCTTTGAAAATATATATTTGATCATGGTTATTAAAATTATTAAGAAGACTTTTTAAAAGTACAAAAAAAAAAAAACACTCTAGCCCGCAAAACATGTTGCTAAGCCACCTTTTGCGCAACGGAACACGTTAAATAATTTTTATTTTCTTTTAAAATTTACTATATAAATCGTAAACATATTTGAAAATTAATATTTGACTAAAGCTTATAAAATTTCTAAATGGATTTGTGACATGTTCCAGGTATGTGAATACATTTGTGTGTACTGTAATTTCGAGGACAAAATAGCAAACATGTATTTAAATGATATTTACATGAAACTAAAGCCAACAAAATATACATTTTATTTAACAGTCTGATTTTGATACATAAGTACATACATAAGTATATTTATAAATAAAATTATTGAATTTATCTTTAGCAACATGTTGCAGCGACAATAATATAAATGCCTCTGAATACCACAAAGCAACAGTTTAAGGACGTTTGTTAGTAACAAATTTTTCTTATTTTTAGTTGAGACTTATGCCTCTATTTATAATTATAGCATATGACTGATTAGTATTTATCTAATAAGACAAAGTACATTCAGATTGATAAAACATTTTGCCCGAAAAAACGAAAAAAAAAACAACTATAAATGCATTTACACGTAACGAAACTAGAAAATAATGCAAAATTATGTTTTAGATCAAATTAATTCAAGATGTTGTTTATTAAATAATAAATACAAAGTTTCAAAACAAATTATCATTTGTTCGATATGCTTGTTTGGAAAAATTTTCATTTGTATCTATTATAAATTTGAAATATTTTCTTACTCTCAAGTTCGTTTCCAAATTATTGCCTGAGATTAATATTTATTAAAACAAAAAATTAAAAAAGCTAAATTTTTACTTTAGCTGGGGTACAATCAGCTGTTTCATAACCGCCACCATAATTATCAAAGCTTCTTTCTGTCCTTCGGTTTGAGATAAAACCCGAATCGTTCTGGTTTAACGATTAAGGTTTATGGTAATTAAATTTTACTGTCAAGTTCTCTGTTTCGAATCATTTTTCATCGTTCGCATAAACATTTAATACAAAAACAAATTTCAAAATTTTTTTTTGTATTTGTATTAAATGTGTTTATGCGAGCGATCAAACATGTTCGAATTAGAGGAACTGGCTGTTCGAATTCTATTTATCGTTTCACGGAGAATTACAGTCAGATGAGTTTTTTGCGCTAATTCAGATTTATAAACGGAAATATGAAGTCTTTGTATATTAATCTTAATTAATGCTCCACTTGTTTTAAAAATATTATTAAGTTGATATAAGATATCATTTTGGGTGCCTGAGCCCCCAGAGTAGAGTTACGGGTTTAACGCTCAAATAATTACCAGTTCTATAGTCTTAAATTTAAAGTTAAACTTTTAAAAAATTTTAATTTAACGTTAATAATAGTTCAAAACACCACACAAAAAGTGTTTTGTAATAAAGATAACATGGAAGCATTAATTAATTTTGTTCATTAACAGTTTCAATTTAGCTAGAAATTATAATTATTACATATTAAAATTAAAAAAAAAAAAAAACTACACACAAATAACTCAATGTTAGCATAAAATATTCAATGAAAACGACATGAATTTGTAGTTTTTATTTTCTCTTATATTTTATACAGCAGTTTCTAGCATTGAAATTGCGAGCAACATTTCGTAGAAATAATTATACAGAAACATTTGAATATCTTGAAACACTACATGACAAAAGCACCCACTCTGCATACTTACATTATGTATACAACAAGCACTTTAGAAAATTTATATGAGAATGAAATTCATATGTGGGCTTGTCGCATTCAACAAACTTAGCTAATGGCTTTAATTTTCAAATCGATTAAATGCAGATTTTGTATTTTCAATTAGTGTGACATTTTGATTTTGATTTACTAATTCAATTATCTTTGTTACAAAAAGAAGAACATATTGAATGAAATATAATTAAACTTCTGCTGTTCTACCTGGCTTCACGGTTTGAGGTCAATTTCTTAAACTGTGAGTTGCTTTTAATTTTGCTGTTTTTCAAATTTCTATTGAAAAATTCAGACGCCTTTTAGTGTCGTTTCTTGATCATTTATTTTGCATCTCACTATTTAATTTTGGCTGCAACAGCAGCACACTTTGTTGATACAAAGGCAACAAGATATTTGTTTTGCTGTCCTTTCATTAATTATAAAATGTAGTCTTGAGAAAATAGATTTTCAAATGATTCATTAGTTGGTTAATCATTACAGCAATTATTTCTTTAATTAATTTAAAATTAAAATAAACCGTCTTGTTTAAAATGATTTAACGACTAAGTTAAAACATTCACTAAAGTGGACTTTTAAAATTGGTCATTTCAAAATCGCTTATTAAACCAGCATAAAATTTAGCAAGACACAAAATAAGTAAAAATAATACATACATTAAAGGTCTTATTCATAAAACTTCTCGCATGTTTAAGCATGTTTAAGCTCTTATTTCACTAATTGCTATGGAGTATATTTCATGTAAGACTTTAATAAGCACATAGTAAGTTAAATGATTAAATAAATTAATTAATGTATTAACCATAAAATCTTTACAACGTTTAACAAACTCTTAATTGATACTTATTGTACAGAAATTTGTTAAATAGCATCTTATTAAATACTATACAAGTCTTACAGAATATTGTTGTAGCTCTAAAAAAGCATCCATATAAAATTTTGAAAACAAAGAAAGCAACACTCTATTTTCAGTTAAAATTGTAAAAAAATTATAATAAAATCAATTTTAAAAAATGTTGTAAAAATAGTACCCTAATAATTTTGAAAAACATATGGAATGTATCTTGGCAATGCTTTTTGCAAGTAGTAATTTGAGTAGCAATTGTTTGGTAACAAGGCTTTAGCTTTTCTACAAAACTTTAAATCTTTTAGAACTAAAATATGTATATTTACATTTCAATAAATTTTCCTTTAATAACAGCGTGGTCAAAATGGGTTCAATTACATTTTGTTATTGTACTATTGCAAAAATATTAAGATCAACTACACTAATTGGATATACAACAGCAGGCTTAATACCAAGAGTGAAACCTGCTAATTTAAATTCATGAAATAATACCACAAATCTTTTTTAATTTAAATTGTTTTAATTTAAATTGTTTTAAACTACAACAGAAAATATATGCTGCTCTGGTTGGCAAAAAGTGTTGCTAGGAAACTTTTGCAGCAACAATAACATTTTAAACTCTGAAGTACCTTTATCGTTAAAATATATTACTTTTATATGCTTTAAACATACGATTACGGTTTCTGGATTATCTATGTATCTAGTTTTAATTGCACCTGGTGTGATAAATTTTACATGCTGCGAAGCACTGACTAAAATTAAATAAAAAATAGGTGCTGCTTAACAGCCGGTATTGTGTTTTAGTACTGCCGAGGAATACTACCAAAATGCATACGCAAAATATGGGCGAAGTTTATAAAAATTTTGCTAGTGTAGTACTGTCTTTCTCGTGGAAAAACATATGAAATGTATCTGGCAACATTATATGAAAGCTGTGAAATAAAGCTGATATAAATTATGCAAAATCCATGGGTGAGAGACAACACTGAATACACGTCAAACTTTTCGAATGAAGAAAAGAATGTTGCTCAAAATTTTCCTCAAATCGGAACAATACCGACTTTAAATTGGCAATAATGTTGCTGGAAAAATTTGACAACTTTTTGCAACTTCAGCAACATTTTCTTTTTAATTTTAAAGCATGAGTTGTAATACATAATTTAAAAGGATGAGTTTTTCACACGTTAAATTTTTTTTGTAAACGCACGATAATACTATTTTGTTGTATTGTTATATATTTCTAAGTGTGAGAATTGGATAATGTATATTTTTGATTCTCGTTCTATCAAACTATGAATTTAAAAGAAAATTTTTTATTTTTCCTTTTATATATAATTTACAATTTGTAATTATAAAATAATATTCTATAGTTTAAAGAAAGCGTTTTCCATTTCGACGTTTTATAGAATGAGAATCATCAACCAGGTGTAGCAAACCTAACATGATGCGAAATGATGATAAATCCTTAGTTGTCAATTGTATTTAAAATGGTCCAAAGAAATAAATCTACAAATGTTTGGGATGTTGTTTATCATTTCATAAAAATATTTTTTTGTCAAATTACCATTAAAATTACATGTCTGGACTAATACAGCATTTTTAAGACGAACAGTTTAATCGCATAAGAAATAATTTTAATGAAATTCCTTAACAATTATAATTGGATGATTAGACCAGATATTTAATGTTAAGTTGTGAATTCAATTGTTTGTTATTATTTAAATTTCTTTCTTAAAATAGATGAAAAATAAAAAACAATAAGTTTAAAAGACGTTGTTTTTTGCTTTCAAATTTTAAAAACATTTAGAAATTCGCATTTTAAGCATTTGTAATTTCAATATCCTTATTAACCTTTTTAAAAAAAGCATTATAACACGTTTAATAAGCTGTTATTTGACAAATATTCTATATTTTTTCTTTTGAATGAGACCGTAAATATACAAAACATTTCCTCTTTTATAACATGTAACAGGTTTTCTTTTTTAATGAATTTATGAATGATCCATCACAAAGCCTTTAATAAGAAACATTTTAAATAAAAATAAAAACAAGATTATTAATTATGTTTTGTTTGTTTCAAGCAATTTTCTTTTCGTGAACAAAACAAAATTATAATAAAGACCAACATGAATAATTAATCTATTTTATGAAAATTTGTCTTGATTTTTGAAATTTTGCCAGCAGATCAAAATTTTATTTGCTCATTTTTACATGTCAATTCCTACATATATACATATGTGTGTATGTGTATGTGTTTACATATAAAATTATCCTTAATTATAGATTGAATAAATATTTATGCAATTAAGCAGTTGTTATTGTTCATTTATTAAACAGATGAGACTCATCAACATGAACAAGCCTAT